>PVIW01005607.1:0-16921 GCA_004026585.1 Noctilio leporinus
AATGTCCATCTTTGTCCCTTTTTATGGCCTTCATTGTAAAATCTATTTTATCTGAAATCAGTATTGCTACTCCAGCTTTTTTTCATGTCCATTTGCTTGATATATAGTTTTCCATCCCTTCACTCTCAATCTGTGTCGATCTTTTGTTCTGAGGTGGGTCTCTTGAAGACAGCATATATGTGGGTCATGTTGTCTTATCTATTCGGCTACCCTATGTCTTTTGATTGGTGCATTTAATCCATTTACATTGAAGGTGATTATTGATTGATACTTATTCATTGCCATTTTCTCCCTTTGTGTCTGTATTCCTCTTTGGCTTTCTCTGTTTCTTCATTTTATTTGTTTACTTATTTTTAGAGCAGACCCTTTAGCATGTTTGGCAATGCTGGTTTGGTAGAGATGTATTCTTTTCGTCTTTTTTTGTCTGGGAAGCTCCTTATTTCTCCTTCTATCTTGAATGAGAGCCTTGCTGGGTAGAGTATTCTTGGTTGCAGGCCTTTGTTTACCATGACTTGAAATACTTTTTGCCATTCCCTTCTGGCTTGAATTGTTTCTGTTGAATAATCATTTGATAGCCTTATTGGAGCTCCTTTGTATGTTATTTGTCGTTTCTCTCTTGATGTTTTTAGGATTCTCTCTTTGTCTTTGAAATTAGCCATTTTAATAATAATGTGCCTTGGTGTTGGTCTGTTTGGGTTGATCCTCATTGGGACCCTCTGTGCTTCCTGAACTGGATCAATGTTTTCACTCATCATGTTAGGGAAATTTTCTATCATGACTTTTTTGAACAGGTTTTCCATTCCTTGTTTCTCTTCTCCTTCTGGTATCCCTATGATACGGATGTTGTTACATTTTATGTTGTCCTGCATCTCTTTTAACTCCTCTTCAGTGTTGTTCAGCCTTTTTTTATTCTCTTGTACTGTCTTGGAGTATTGGTCTACATTATCCTCCAACTGGCTGATCCGGTCCTCTGCTTCCTCTAGCCTACTGTTGATTCCTTCTACTGTATTCTTCAATTCAGAAATTGTATTCTTCATTTCCTCCTGGCACTTATTGATAGTTTCCATGTACTTTTTCATGTTGTTGTAGATCTCAGTAAGTTCCTTGTAACTTCCCTGGAGTTCTTTGTAATTTCCCTGGAGTTCTTTGTAGTTTTCCTGGAGTTGTTTACAGTTTTCTTTGATGTGGCTGAGCTCACTGAGCTTCTCTATCATCATTCTTTTGAATTCCTTACTGATATTCCAGGTGTCTCTGTTTCATTTTGTGTTCTTTCTGGGGATTCTTCCTTTCCTTTTGGTGATGGACTGATTCTTTTTGTCCCCATTTTGGGTGTCTGTTCTTGTTTGCTCTTTATTTATTTATTTTTGTTATTTCCTTGGGTTACCCTGCTTTGCTTCCATGCCTAGTTGAGCACCCTTCTGTGATAGGAGATTTGTGGAGTTCAGTGTTGCCATCTCCCAGATTTTCTCCACTTTCTGTTCTTGGTGTGTCCTTTATTTGGGCTGTCTGGTTGTATTCTGGGCCTGTGGGCTTTTAGCAGAAACAAAAACAAAAACAAAAACAAAAAACAAAAAACAAAAACAAAAACAAAAAAAAACCCTAAAAACAAACAAACCAAAGCAAAGCAAACCAAACCAAACAACAACAACAACAAAAAAAAAAAATGCAAAAGGAAGAAAGAAATAAAAATGATAATAATAATAAAAAGAAAGGGTTTTTAGATGGCTGTTCACCCTTAATAATCCCTGACTGGTCCAGATGGAACCTGGACCTGAGGGCTTTTAGCAGAGGAAAAAAAGGGAGAAAGTCACAAGAGAAAGAGAAATCAATGTTAATAAAGAAAAGGTTTAGGTGTCTGTTCACCCTTTATGGTCTCTGGTCCAGGTGGAGCTAGGACCAGTGGGTTTTGTCAGGGAGAAAAGAAAGGAGAAGTAAAGAAAAAAAAAGGAGGGGGGGGAGAAAGTCACAGGACAAAGAGAAATCAGTATTAATAAAGAAACGTTTTAGCTGTGTGTTCCCCCTTTATGATTTCTGATTGGTCCAGGTGGAGCCAGAACCTGTGGGCTTTACCAGCAAGAAAAGGAAAAGAAAAATTAAAAAAAAAAAGAGGAAGGAAGAAAAGAATAAAGAAAGGGTTTAGAAAGGCTGGGGAAGGGAGGAATACTTAGATTGAGGACTGGGAATGCGTTATAGCCACAGAGTGAGTAGACTTTAAATCGAGAGTAGGGGGAGGGTCTTTGGTATTTAGGTGGATTGCGGTATGGTGGGGATTAAGAATATGTGAGAAGTAACTTTTGCAAAGGATATGTTGGGGATTAATAGTTCATATTGCTCTTGGTATAATTCAGGTGCTTGAGATTGGCAGCAATCCCTTTCCTGATGCTGCCTCTTTTTCTTGGTCAGGACTTTACAGTCGATAGTCTATATTCTAGCTGGTCTTGTCGCATGGCAGGGCCTCTGATTGTCACAGTAGGGCTGATTCTGAGTGTGCGCCCCCAGGTAGGCTGGGCCTTCCACAGCCTGGCTGGGTTTTAGTGCTGCCGGTGTTCTGGAGCCCGCAGGGTGCCCCCTCCCACTCCTGGCGGAGGTTCCTGCCCAGGACGAGCACCCAGCACCCCTGCAGGGCAGCCCGCAACTTCGCTGGTCCCTGTGATGATTGGCCCCGCCCCCGCAGTTCTGGGAGGAGGCTGCCCCTGTTCATCAACACTGTCCGGGGTCCGCCTACACTGTCCCGCCCTTCCGGGGCAGGCACCACGCCTCCAAGCCAACCAGCTCTCTGAAGAGTCCTTTAAGCGGCCTCTGTGATGAGCCCCTCCCAGGCGTGGGAAGTGTGGCCTTTGTCTCTGGCAATGGCGGGTCAGTTGCCCCCACTACTTGTCCCGGCTCTCCGGCTCGCCATTTGGAGTTTCTGCGGTGCCTGAGGGCCTGTGTGGTTGAGCATGGCTGGGCCTCCCTCCTCACAGGGGCCTCTAGCTGCTGTTTCCCGGTGGCCCAGCAGCTCCGTTTTCGGCCCTCTCGCTGCCCGGGGCCGGTGCACTACCCGCTCCCCTGCTCTGGCTTCTCGCAGGACTCTTCTCCTCCGCCTCTAGCCCCTTGCGAGCCTCCTCTGCCTGCTGCCGTAGTGAGTCTCTCACACATTCCCTCCCCTGCAAGAGTTCAATTCCCTGTTCCCTACGGTGTTTGCCCTCGCTGCCCGCACTTCACTATTGAGACCTCCAGTTGCCAGGGAGCCCGGAGCTGCCTCAGTCAAACTCGCCCCCCTGGGCAGAGCCGCCACTGCCCAGAGCCGACCTTGGCCCGCTGGCCGGTCGGTCGGGAACGCCTCACCTACTGTCCTGCTGGCCTCCTCTGCCTCTGGGCTGTGCTCCCCTGTGTCCAGATGCTGACCGCTCCAATTCCTAGGGTCCTGAAGACGTCTCACGCTCCGTATCTTGTCCTCTAGCTGCTTTGGCACTCGAGAATACCATCAGCACTGCTCTCTACTCTGTCGTCATCTTCCCGATTGATCTGTGAATATTATACTGTCCTTGTACTCTGGGATGAATCTCACTTGATAATGACATATGATCTTTTTAATGTATTGCTAGATCTGGTTTGCTAATATTTTGTTGAGGATTTTAGTATCTATGTTCATCAGGGACATTGGCCTGTAGTTTTCTTTCTTTGTTGAGTCTTGACCTGGTTTTGGAATTAGGATAATATTGGCCCATAAAAAGAGTTTGGGAGTATTCCCTCTTCTTAAAATTTTTGGAATAGTTTCAGAAGGACAGGAATTTGTTTTTCTTTAAAAGTTTGGCAAAATTTGCCTTTAAAGCCATCTGGTCAAGGGGTTTTGTGTGCTAGGGCTTTTTTGATTGCTGTTTCAATTTCACTAGTTGTTATTGGTCTATTCATGATTTCTGCTTCTTCCTGATTCAGATGTTGAAAATTATGTATTTCCTGAAATTTGTCCATTTTTCCCAGGTTGTCCAAATTTCTTGGCATGTGGTTGTTCATAGTAATTTCTTACAATCTTTTATTCATGTAGTATCAGTTTTAACTCTTCTTTAATTTCTGATTTGATTGATTTGGGTCCTCTCTTTTTTTCTTGATGAATCTAGCTAAAAGTTTGTCAATTTTGTTTATTTTTTAAAGCTCATTAATCTTGAATTGTTATTTTAGTCTCTATATAATTTAATTCTACTTTAATCTTGATTATATTCTTCCTTCTACTTGGTCTTGGATTTGTTTGTTGTTGTTCCTCTAGTTCTTGTAAATATAAGTGTAGGTTTTTAAAAAAGATTTTATTTCATTATTTTTAGAAAGAGGGGAAGGGAGGGAGGCAGAGAGGGAGAGAGACATCAATGTATGGTTGCATTTCACCTGCCTCCAGCCACAGACTTGACTGGAGACCTGGTTTGAAACCTGGTTATGTGCCCTGGCTGGGGAATCAAACCTGTGACCTTTGGTTTCGCAGGCTGGTGCCTTATCCACTGTGCTACCAGCCAGGGCTAAATGTAGGTTTTTATTTGAGACTTTTCAGTCTTCTTTAGGTAGGCATGTATTGTTACGTAGTTCTCTCTCAGAACTACCTTCTTGTGTCTCATAGGTTCTGGGTTGTTGTGTACTGATTATCAATTGTTTCCAGATATTTTTTATTTCTTCCTTGATCTCATTGTTAATCCATTCATTATTTAATAGCATGTTACTCAGTCTCTGTGTATTTGAATGTTTTTGAGTTTTTCCTTTGAAGTTGGTTTGTATTTTCAAGCCATTTTGAATTTGTTGAGGCTTGTTTTGTGTCTTACCATGCAGTTTATCTTCAAAATATTCCATGTGCATGTGACATCATAAATAAATTGGAGGGAAAAGGGCAAAATAGAGTAAGAAAGGGGAAGAGTATAATATGAGGTATAAAAAAATAGTGAAAACATAAGAACAAAATTAAGAAAGACCTCCACCACAACATCAATGACAAATGAGCAAAAATTAATTAGTGGAAGGATAATAAAAAGGAAAAAGAAATTTAAAAAAGAGTATGGATGGAACTAGAAAGTGTTATGCTTAGTGAAATAAGCCAGTCAGTGAAGGACAAATACCATATGATCTCACCCATTACAGGACAATAGTGAACAAAACTAACAACAATCAAAACAGAAGCAGATATATCAATACAGTTAATAGGCCTTCAGTGGTTAGGGGTAAGGGGGTTGGGGGGAGGGGGGTGGAAGAAGCAAGGAAGGGGAGCAATTTAGACAAGAACCTAGTATAAAGGAACCATGGGCATGGGCAACAGGTGGTATTGACTTTGGGGGAGGAATGGGTGGGTGGGGAAGGGGACAGAGGGGAGCAAAAAGGGATGGATGTAATACAACAACATTAAAATTAAATTAAAAAAAGAGTATGAGATGTCTAAATGAAAGTGATTTTAAGGATAGAGGGAGAAGAAATCATTAAAAAAGTGAGGAATAAAAACCAGGTGGAAAATAAATAAAATAATATAAGGGGGAAATAAAATAATATAAGGGGGAATGAAAGGGGGAAAAGAAAATTTTAAATGAAAAAAAAAAAAAGAAAGGGAAAGAGATAGGCGAAGTGGAATAGGAGAGGGGAACAATAAAATTTGAGATTTGAAGTACAAAATTGTGAACTCCTAGGAATAAAGTTGAAGACATGAAATGACAACAATCATATCAACAACCAATGTGCAAAGATTAATAAAGAAGGAGAGACAATAAAGATATTGTAAGAAAGGAGAAAAGAATGTGAGATTATTTTTTTAAAGTATTTTATCTGATGTTAAATTTTGTCAATAGCATTCGTTTTTTTTTAAAAAAAATTTTATTATTTTCAGAGAGAGGAGAATGGAGAGAGGCAGAGAGGGAGAGAAACAACAATGTATGGTTGCCTTTCACCTGCCTCCAGCCACGGACCTGGCTGGAGACTTGGCTTGCAACCTGGTTATGAGCCCTGGCTGGGGAATCGGACCAGCGACTGTTGGGTTCGCAGGCCTGCGCCTTATCCACTGTGCTACCAGCCAGGGCTAGAACATGAGATTATTAATGGCAAGAAAAATGATTTTGAGAGGCTGGAGGGAGGAGAAATAGAAACAAGTTGTAGAAAGGGAAATTAAAATTTAGAACAAAAATATAAAGAGGAGGTAATAAAGCAAAATGGAATAAGAAAAGGGAGGGGTAAAATATGAGATTTGAAATAAACTAAACTAAAAATAATGAAGTATAAGAACAAATTTTTTTTAAAGAAAATATTTTAAAAAGTTATGCAGGGGGGAAAATAACTGAAATAATGAAGAAGACCATGGTAGAATTTGTCTCAGTAGTGTCTATTTTTTCACCACAGTCTTCTCTTCCTGGATTTACCCTTGTTAATGGAAGATCGTGTCCTATTCTCACCCTAGGCAGCCTGTTCAAGACTACAAGCAGCCCTGGCTGGTGGCACAGTGGGTAAGGCGCTGGCCTGCGAACCCAAAGGTCACTGGTTCAATTCCCAACCAGGGCACACATAACCAGGTTGCAAGCCAGGTCTCCAGCCAGCTCTATAGCTGGAGGCAGGTGAAAGGCAACAACCATACATTGATGTCTCTCTCCCTTCCCCTCTCTCTAAAAATGATAAAATCTTTAAAAAGACCACAAGCAATCCACAGCCTTTGGCTTTCTTCTTCAGGCTTGGCTCCTCCAACCCCTCCTTTCTGCCCTGCTGGCTTTCTATCAGCACAAAGTCCAGGAGTGATTCATCTAAGGTCCCAGAGCATTTGCCAGTACCACCTCCACCTGCCTCTAGAGGGGACTTCCGGTGTGATTGGGAGGCTGGAATCCCTGGGTCACCACCAGGAGGCGCTGTTTAGTTTTCAGGGAAAATGGTAGGAGTGTTTCCCTGTTCCCTGCCACATAACTTGGTGTTTCTTAGGTTATTTCCAGTAATGTATAGCTTCTGATGAATTAGCTCTCTGTTTTTTGTGAGGGGCAAATCTGTGTAAAAGGGTCAGCTCCTTCCTGCTCTGTTGCTAATGGCAGCTCTGTGTAAGAGTGGCTGTGTGTGGCCCTGAACACCCCTTGCTGCTGCACCTGTCTCTAATCTCTCTGCTCTGGGGGTTTCAGTGGATCAGGGCCTGAGGAACCAGTGTAGCTTAGAGTGTCTGATGAAAGTTCAGAAAGGGCCCTTTCTGAATTTTTCCCTTTTCCCTGCAGATATGCACCAAGCAGAGTGCTCCTGATCCTGGTCTCACTTATCTGAACAGCCCGCAAACCTGCAGGTAAGCATTGGGCACACCTGCCTGTGAAAGGACCTGGCAGGCTGCAATGAATCTCAGATGTTCAGCTCCTCAGATGCCTCAAATCCTCTTTTAAAGATTTTATTCATTATTTTTAGAGAGAAGAGCAGGGAGGGAGGAAGAAAGGGAGAGAAACATCCAAGTATGGTTGCCTTTCACCTGCCTCCAGCTACAGAGCTGGCTGGAGACCTGGCTTGCAACCTGGTTATGTGCCCTGGCTGGGAGTCCAATCAGCGACCTTTGGGTTTGCAGGCCAGCACCTGTTCACTGAGCCACCAGCCAGGGCTCAGATCCTCTTTTAAGAGTCTCTGTGTGACCCCCACACTGCAGCACCAAGCCCTGGGCCAGTTCTTCATGCAGTTCTCCAAAAAAGCAAAAAGTCTCTCTCAGGACTGTCCACAGCCTGCCAGTGCCTTTGACAGTTTTAGGAGATAGAGTTTCCCTCTGGAACTCTCCCAGTTAGCGCTGCAGCTATGGACAAAGTACTCAACAAAGCTCAGTGTGTGTGTGCAGCCTAAGTCTCCTAGACTTTGTATATCCTTCCAAATCTCTCCTGATTAGGGTTGGTGGTTTCCCTTTGTGTGACCAGGGGAGGGAGCCACTAAGCTGCATTTTCTGTTTGTTTTCTCCTCTGCTCCAGGCGCCTCACCCTGGGCATTTCCCCCTCAACTTACCAAATCTCTTTCCAGACGTTGCAAAGCATCCTTTGTACTCCTTTGCTTCAGACTTTCATATCAGCTGAGATTCCTCTGATTGTTCAGGTCACTTGGCAGAAGATCAGCTGAAAATCTATGGTTGGGGCACAAGCACGCGGGCTCAGCTTCCCCCTCTCTGGCCGCCATCTTCCAATGCCCCTCTGAATCTATCAAAATAGTCTTTAAATTAAGGCAGTGAAATGAATGATGATTTTAAACTGATTTTAGAAAATTCCAGGTATGATATATATTAAGCTTTTCATTTTTTAAACTTTGGGGTAAGAAAAGTTACAAGCTAGATGATTAGTTGCTGTTTTAATTTTCCTGATGAGATTTGGAAAGCATTTCTTTAAACAAAATATCTAAGATACTCATGATGAAGGAATCCTCTCGTTTGGAACTTTGTACTTTGTCAAACATATGCTTTTAAGAATTACTAAGCTAGGTATATGTTAATGATTTTGAGAATTCGTTGTTTTTTTTTTTTTTTTTTTTGAGAATTCTTAACAACTTCAAGTAAAGCTTTTCAGACTGCCTTTAAAACATATTTGGTTAATATAACATTAAGTGTTTTAAATAAATTACATGTTCAACTCGTCCAATGACCTGAGACATTTTAAAAAGAATTGATTTGTATGCAGAGTGCATTGTTAGTTACCCTACAAGTGAATAGTCCAGGGTAAAATAATCCATTTGCTTATTTTTCATAAATTAATAAAATGAGGTAGGGGCAAGAAAAGAAACTAACATTTGATTTGGAGTTCAGTAAGAAGCCAAGGGAAAAGAAAGAGCTTGCCATTCAAAGATAAGAGGGCAACCATTAGAAATAGCAATTAGCCCTGGCTGGTGGCTCAGTGGACAGATGCTGGCCTGTAAACCTAAAGGTCGCTGGTTAGAGTCCCAGCCAGGGCACATAACCAGGTTGCAAGCCAGGTCTCCAGCCAGGTCCATAGCTGGAGGCAGGTGAAAGGCAACCATACATTGATGTCCCACTCCCTCTCTGCCTCTCTCCGTTCCCTCTCTCTGAAAATAATAAATAAAATCTTTACAAAAATGAAATAGCAATCGGTAGGTTAAAATATTGCCAAGAGGAGCTATATAAAGGCATATAAAACATCCGAGGGAGTTTAACAATGGTGAGGGCTCAATGGGGGTGATTATTTGGACCTCTGCCACACTCTTACCTTCCACCTTTATCTTCATGTGCCACAATTTCTCAAGCTTCTCTTGGGAGCACAGCCTGTCTAGTGATAGCCTGAGATTTCACAGCAAGTCACCAGGCTCGAAATAGTATGCTTAGTGCATTGAGAACCATAAATCACAACCATGTTAAAAACATTATAGATGATGCACTATCTCATTAATCAACTCTGCAGCCACACTAGTTAAATATTGCATTATTATCCTATTTTATACAAGAAGTAAACTTTATTAGGTGACATTTCATGCTGACTCATCCATAAAGAGATAACATATTTTGGAGTGGCACATTCCTCACATTCCTGGATACTAGAACTTGTCCTGCCACTATTTTTTTTTTTTTTTTGCAAAAATAGAGATATAATAAAGCCTACATCATAGGGTTATCAGGAATAAAGAACATGATGCATATAAGATACAAAATATAGCACCATGTTCATAATAAGTGTTGAATACGTTAGTGTTTTATTCCCTGAAAAACTAATATATTTTATGATTTTACTGAAACTTAAAAGTACAATATTATTTTTGAGAGTATTTCTATAAATATACATACCTCAGCAGAGAGCTTCATAGATCCTTTGAGCATGAACATATAGATAATTATAGATTATAATTTCAATAAATGACTGTTTTTATAACTTTATCATTAACTCAGCATGATTTCCTCACATAGTCCCTCTAGTCCTGTTGTGAAGTAGAGTAGCATGCTGATTAAGAGGTGTACCAGAGTTAGACAGCCTGTTTGAATAATCTAGAATGTATTATCTACTAGCTGGCTGAGTTTGGACAATTATCTACACTTTATGTCCATTGTTTTACTCATGTAAACAAATGAATATATTATTACTATTAAATGAAGTAATACATTTAACATATACTGTTCATTATAAGTGTTCAATAAGTAACAGTTTTTATTATTCTTCTCTCAATATAGGCCACCTGTATAAGCAATAATTTTCCATTGCTCCCATAATAAGTCACCACAAATTGAGTGACTTAATATAATGTAATTTTATTTTCTTATGGTTCTGTGGTCTGACATGGTTTCCACTGGGGTAAAATCAAGGCATTGATAAGGCTGTGCTCCTTTCTGGAGTCTCTAGGGGAGGGTCTTATTCCAATTTTATTCATAGTATTAGCAAGATCATTCCATTGTGGTTGTAAGAATGAGGGTCCAGTTTTCTGGTGGCCTTTCTGCTGAGGGCAATTCCTGCTTCTTGATATCACCATACTCCTTGGCTTGTGGCTTCCTGTCTCCAACTTCAAGGTCAGTCATAGTTTAGAATTTTGTGCACAAGTAGTCAATACTTAAAAATGAGACTTTTGTATTATTGTAAGAATTAAAGATGTGTCTCAGTTATTTAAGACAATGATAAAAGGTGTTGATTATTTAGAACAATCATATAATAAATATAACATAGTGAGAACTATTAACTTTGTTTTATTAAATTTTTATTTATACTTCATCTCAAAAAGTTATTATATAATGAAGGAATGACAATAATCTTCTATTAATTGGAGAAATAAGTCCAGTGTAATTGAAACAAAAACAATTTACCTACTCTGTGGGCAAAAATTTTTCTAAAATTGTAATTGCAACATGAAGCTTGTTGCATCTCTTTCATATTTAATTTTCTACCCAGTTCTACAAATCAAACATTGACTGTTGCAGGCATAACTCTTACAAATGTATTTAAGATGAAGTTAAAATAAATATATAAGCTTTTATAAACCAATAATTAATTTAATGACCAATTCTATTCAAGCATCTAGGAAGTAGCTATCTTTTGTCTGGCTTTCTCTAAGTGATGAGAACTCACCATAACAAGTAAGACATGCTCTTTTTCCCTGTAGAAGTTTCCTTAGTATGGGAGCCAGGTGAGTGAAATGATCACTTGGAGTCCGTGTTATAGATACTGAATACAGAAATGCACTGAAGTGGTAGGCGTACAGGGGCTACTCTAGCCTCTGAGTGGTAGATCAGGAAATTTTAAATGACAGAGGTGAATAGGCTGATATAAACAGTAGCGAGATTTTTAGGTTGGCTGTTTATGTAATAGCAGTGAAATAGCCATGGCTAACTATATTTGTGTTAAAAAATACATAGTGCAAAACAGTCTGGTACTAGCATAAGAGTAGACATAAAGCTCAATGGAACAGAATAAAGATCCCAGAAATAAACCCAGGACTCTATGGTCAATTAATATTTGACAAAGGGGGAAGGGACATAAAATGGAGTAAAAACAGTTTCTTCAACAAGTGGTGTTGGGAGAACTGGACAGCAACATGAAAAAAGAAATAAAACTAGACCACCAACTTACACCATACACCAGAATAAACTCAAGATGGATAAAGGACTTAAACATATGCAGTGCCACCATAAAGGTCCTGGAGAAAAATATAGGCAGTAAAATTTTAGATATCTATGCAGAAATATATTTACTGATACTTCTCCAAGGGCAAAGGAAATAAAAGAATAAATAAACAAATGAGACTATACCACACTGAAAAGCTTCTGTTCAGCTAAAGAAAACACCAGCAAAATTAAAAGGGAACTAGCTGTATGGGAAAACATATTTGTCAATGATACCTCAGACAAGGGTTTGATCTCCAAAATATATAAAGAACTTACGTGATTCAACACCAGGAAGACAGACAGCCCAATTAAAAAATGGGCAAAGGACCTGAACAGACACCTCTCTGAGGAAGACATACAAAGGGCCCAAAGGCATATGAAAAAATACTCAACATCACTAGCCATCAGAAAGATAAAAATTAAAATCACAATAAGATACCACCTCACACCTGTCAGAATGGCACATCAACAAATCAACAAACAACATGTGTTGGCGAGGATGTGGGGAAAAGGGAACCCTGGTGCACTATTGGTGGGAATGCAGGCTGGTGCAGTCATTATGGAAAACATATGGAGTTTTCTTAAAAATCTCAAAATGGAACTGCCTTTTGATCCAGCAATTCCACTACTAGGACTATACCCAAAGAACCCTGAAACACCAATTCATAAGAATCTATGTACCCCTATGTTCATAGCAGCGCTATATACAATAGCCAAGTGCTGGAAATAGCCTAAGTAATACACATCAGTGGATTATTGGATCAAAAACGTTTGGTACATTTACACAATGAAATACTACACAGCAGAAAGAAGGAACTCCTACTCTTTGCAACAACATGGATGGAACTGGAAATTATTATGCTTAGTGAAATAAGCCAGTCATTGAAAGACAAATACCATATGATTTCACTCACTACAGGACAATAATGAAACAAACAAACAAGCAAAACAGAGCCAGGTACATGAATACAATGAATAGACCTTCAGTGGGCAGAAGGGAGGGGTGAGGGAGGAGGAGGCAAAGAAGGGGATCAGTTTAGTCAAGGAACTGGCATGGAAGAATCATGGACATGGACAACAAGTGGGATTGACTTTGGGGGAAGTGGGGTGGGTGGGGAAGGGGACAGAGGGGAGGAAAAAGGGAATGGAGGTAATACAACAACAAAAAATTAAATTAAAAATGAAAAAAATGCATAGTGTATTTATGATGTGTGTGTTAGAAAAGGAATATTTCATAATTTGATATATTTTTCCATTACTTAAAAGTAAGACATCTAGCACCATGCCAAAATAAGGCACACACATTATTCTCTTGTGTATTGAGAAATAACATTGCTAACTTACTGAAGATAAAGATGAAATTAAATTTCTGTATTTCAAGAATTCAGGGGAAAACATGTTCATATTTCTGTGGAACACATTAGAAAAACCATAAGAACTGTACTTAGTAAAACTGAGTTGTACTATTCAAAATGTAATGTTAATGGAATAAACAAACCAGAGCTAGCTAAAGAGATTAAAAAGTAACATTTTATCAGCAAGTCCTTGATTTATGGACAGAACTTGTTAAATTTTATTGGCACAGTTGCTTATTATGCTTCCTGCAACAGCACTTTTAATTTTAAACTCCTCTGATGTAATAACTCAACACAGTAGTTTGTGAACATTTTTGTTGTAGTCACTTTTGTTTTGCAGAAGGTTAAAACTCTTTGACTGCTAATAGATTCATTATTTTAAAAATTAGATTACTGTAGAATAGGAAGGAAAGACTCTTTTAATGGAGCATAGCTTCTTGGCCAATGATTGTATCAAATCATAACTTCAAGAGTGCATTAACTGGCTGAATATAGGCACTTTTTGGCCAGGTTAATGTCTTGAAATTATTCTTACAAAAGTGACTGTATAAATTTCCATTCCATTTTAGTACTTTACATGAACATGAAAGTCTGATGCAAAGCCTAACTGTTAAAAAAGAAAACTGTAATACTCTGCATATTATAGGGATTAAAACAAATTTGGTTGAAGGTTTTCAAGTATTAATTTAAATTTTTTTGTATGAATGTTATCTGTAAAAGCATACTTTCCAAATCCCTCCTGGGCGATTATCAGTGAATTGTTTAAAATTTCCATTGTACTCTTCTTTCAGATCAGCTAACTGTCCATTCAGTATTTTTCAGGCTGAGCCCCTGGGCCAATATCACATTATAATTCATTTAACTATTCCTGGCACAGTTAGAGCCATACTTTCACTGCAGCTCAATGGAGCTTTCTAATGTATGTGATGACCAAGTCAAATTATGGTAATAAATGAACAATGGGATAGAAATAGCTGGTAGTAGGGCCAGTTATGAATAGTAACAAGGTCAGGCAGATAGCCAGAAATATTATTTGATTTCATGCTTTCATATATTTCTAAAAACACATCATTTTTTTCTCATTTTGTGCTATTTGTTGTTACAACAATATTATTTCAGGAGCAATAAGTCAAACTTAAGGATGACCTTTTATGCATATATCCACCCATCAAAATTTTATTGAACCCTTACTGTGTATCAGGCAGTTTGCTAAGGATGGGTAGATAGAAAAATATTAATATAGTTATGATTCAATTCAGTAGTATTACAATGGTAAGATGAATCACGTTCTATGAAAGTACAAAGGAGAAAATATTTGGTGAAGGCCATCCAGAGGAACACATATATACTTGGAGGGATAAATTAGGACATATTGGTAAGGGTCTTGTTAAATTGTACTGAGGAGTTTGAAATCAAGACATAGAAAATAGGTATCTGCACTCAAAGTAGCAGTTAGCTAAGGTTCCATTGCTAAAGAATGCTGACAGGAACCAAAATGACAATACTTATAAATATATATGGAGTTATTATTGCAGAAATATGATACAATATTGAAGCCACATTATTAATAAATGAATCACAAAGGGTGCCTCAACATTAGGTCTGGAAAGGCAGAAATCAAGTTCCAATTATGCTTTATTTTAAGGCCCAATCTCGCTATGCAATCAGCCTCAATGGCACAGACTCTGCTGTCCTCACTGAGACAAAGTACAAGTCATCAGTCTTACTGTTAACAAACAATAAATAGTGTGAAAAGTAGTGACAAATCTCCCTTAAACTCCATAGACCCACATAAAGGCAGGCAGGCAGGCAGGCTGGAAGGAAGGAAGGAAGGAAGGAAAGAAGAAAGAAAAGAAGGAAAGGAAAATAAAGAAATAAGAAAAAGAAAGAAAAAAATGCCTTAACTAGGGATCAGTTTCCAGGACGGTACATTTTATATTTATTTATTTCATTAAAACAGCCCAGGTCAGTGCTAAGCTTGCTGAAATTAACCCTCAATGGTGAATTCTGGGCACAGGATGAAGAAGTAATCATAGTAGATATTCTATGTCTATGCATTACAATTTCAATTTAAATTAAAATGAGGAGGTGAGAATTTCCCAGGGACCTTTATTTCATGGTGAATATGTTTCTAGGAGTGACAAAAAGAGAAATCTATTTTGAATGTTTTTTGATTCAACTCAAATTTTACATATATATTATGATGGATACATCAGAAAAGACACTTTAAATTTTAAATTATTTCAGCATTTTAGAATTTAAACATGTGATTTACTAAAATTAAAAAGAATTAATACTTTTGAATAGTAAAATGCAAAAGAGTGGCTTTTCTAACTAATGTTACTACATTCTTCTATATTCTCATTGTTCTTTTTTTAATTATTTTATTGTTGCTGTATTACATTTATCTCATTTTCTCCCCACTGCTCTCCCCTGCCCCATCCTTTCTATCTTCCCTCCCACAGGCAATCCCACATGTTGTCCATGTCCATGGATCATTTATAGTAGTTCCTTGACTAAACTGTTTCTCTTCTTTGCTTCTTTCTCCTCCTTCCTTCTCCCCTCTGCCCACTGAAAGTTTGTTCCTTGTTTCCATGCCTCTGGTTCTATTTCACTTGTTTATTCATTTTGTTCATTAGTCTCCTGTATTGGGTGAGATTATCTGGTATTTGTCTTTCGCTGACTGGCTTATTTCACTAAGCATGGTATTCTCCTTTCATCCTTGCTGTCACAAGAGGTAGGAGTTTCTTCTCTCTTCCTGCTGTGTAGTATTCCATTTTGTAAATGTATCAAAGTGTTTTTACCCATCCATTCATTCATGGGAACTTAGGTTGTTTCCAACATTTGGCTATTGTAAATAGTGCTGCTATGAACATAGGGGTGCATAGGTTCTTCTAAATTGGTGTTTCAGGGTTCTTTGAGTGTATATAATCCTAGCAGTGGAATTGCTGGATCAAAAGACAGTTCTATTTTTATTTTTTGAGGAAATTCCATACTGTTTTCCACACTGGCCATACCAGTCTGCATTCCATAAGTGCCCACCAGTGGATGAATGGGTAAAAAAAAACAAAACTTTGGTACATTTACACAATGGAATACTACGCAGCAGAAAGAAAGAAGGAACTCTTACCTC
The DNA here is from genome assembly GCA_004026585.1 of Noctilio leporinus. Taxonomy (NCBI): domain Eukaryota; kingdom Metazoa; phylum Chordata; class Mammalia; order Chiroptera; family Noctilionidae; genus Noctilio; species Noctilio leporinus. The sequence goes on from PVIW01005607.1 coordinate 16,013, forward strand.
TTATGACAGCATGGATGGTACAGGAGAGTATTATGCTTGGAGAAATAAGCCTGGCAACAAAAGACAAATATCATATGATCTTATCTAATACAGGACATTAATGAACAAAACAAAGAAAGCACACTTTTGCAAAGAAAGCATTGACGATGGATACCTTTATTTTGATCCTGATCTTAGGAGAAAAATATACAATCTTTCTCAATTAAGCATAATATTAACTATGGGTTTTTCTTAGGTGCCCTTTATCAGGTTGAGAAAGTTAATTTCTATTCCTAGTGTGAATGTGTGTTTTTTTTTTTTTTATCATTCAAGAATGTTGGATTGTGACAAGCACTGTTTCTACATCTATTGAGATGACCATGTAGTGCTTTTTCTTTATTTTAATAATATGGTGTTTACATTGACAGTTCAGGATTTTTGCATCTATAAAAATAAGGGATAGTCATTAAAGTGGGGTGTTGAGATCACCAACTATTATTGTTGAATTGTCTTATTTCTCCATTCAATTTTGTCAGATTTGTTTCATAGATTTTGGAGATGTGTTAAGTGTATGTAAGTTATTAATTATGTCTTCCCAATGGACTTATATACTTTTATCACCATAGAATTTTTTTGTTACTAGTACCAATTCTTTTTGTCTATTTTGTCTTTTATTAGCATGATCACTGCAGCTTTCTTGAGTTGGTTTTTACCTTATTTCTTTTATTTCCCCATCTTTTTTGCTTTTAACTTACTTATGGGTTTGAATCTAAAATGTATCTCTTTTAGATAGCATATAGTTGAATCATTTTAAATCTCTTTTTCAGTCTCTGTGTTTTGCTTGCAGTATTTAGTACATTTTCATTTAAGGTAATTATGATAGCTAAGATTGATTTCTGCCAATTCTCTAGTTATTTTCTATATGCTCCT
>PVIW01005607.1:17021-103344 GCA_004026585.1 Noctilio leporinus
TTTTTTTTTTTTTTTTTTTTTTTTTTTTTTTTTTTTTTTTTTTTTTTTTTTTTTTTTTTTTTTTTTTTTTTTTTTTTTTTTTTTTTTTTTTTTTTTTTTTTTTTTTTTTTTTTTTTTTTTTTTTTTACTATATTCTGTGGAGTTACTCTTGTTACTCTTTTAGTACTTGCCCTAGGATTCCAACTCATATCTCAACTTAATAAAGTTTGGATTAATACCAATTTAACTTCAATAGTATAAAAAAAACTTTGCTACAATATATAGTATTGTATTATAACCTTCTTTACGGTATTATTAGAATTCAAAATACATTTTATATATTTTAAGCCATCGACACAGATTTTCAATTATTGTTTTATGTATTTGCTTTCTAAAGCAGATTTTTTAGTAAAAGAGTTACAAAGAAAAATATATTTATATTACAATGTCTTTCATATGTGCCCAAAGATAACATTTACTTACCTATACTGATATTCTTTATTTCTATGTGTGGGATTGAATCCTTTGGTCTCACTGTAAAGGATTCCTTTCTGTATTTCTAATAGGTCCAGTGTGTGAAAAACACATTCTTTCAGGTTAAGTATATCAGAGAATGTCTTCATTTCTTTTTCATTCTTGATGTCTATTTTGTAGATATAGAATTCATGGGTGACATTCGTTCAGCACTTGAAATATGTCATTCTGCTTTTTGGTCTCCATTGTTTCTGATTAGAAGTATGTTGTTAATTTATTGCAGATCTCTTCTATATGATGAGTTGCTTTCCTTTTGTAATTTTAAATATTCTCTTTTTTTGTCTTTGTCTTTCAACAGTTGGATTATCATGTGCTCATGTGTGCATCTCTTTGAATTTACCCTGGTTGGAGTTTATTGAGCTTATTAGAAATGTATATTTTTCATCAAATTTGGAAACCTTAAGACATTATTTATTCAAATATTCTTGTGCCTCTTCCTTTCTCTCCTCTCATTCTCAGATTCCCATTATGCTTTTATTGATATTCCAGATGGCATGCTAAAGGTTTATTAAACTCTGTTATATCTTTCTCTTCCTTCTCTTCCTCAGACTAGATAATTTCATTTGCCTATTTCAAATTTATTGGTTCTTTCTTGCACCTGATTTAATCCATTGTTGAGTTCCTTTAGTGCATTTTACATTTATTGCATGTCTCAACTCCATAATATTTTATTTATTTTATACTTTCTATATCTTTATGGACATGTTCTATTTGGTGAAACAACACTCATGATATCTTTTTATCTAGATATTGTTTCACTTGGTTTTTGCACATATTTATAAGAACTGATTTAAACTCTGTCTAGTAAGTCCAAAATCTGTGCCTTCTCAGGAACAATTCATATTCATTTGCTTTTCTCTATTATGGGCCTTATTTTCCTGTTTCTGTGCATGTTTTATACTTTTTTTATTTCTATAAAACAGGACATTTTACATACAATAATATTTCCAATCTGTAAATTAGTTGTTGTTCTTCTATTTATTTTGTCCTTGAATGATTCTATAAAGTGTGTATTCATTGTTGTGAGTGGTCACTGAAGTCTCTGCACATTTGGCTTAGTGGTCAGCAAGTGATTGGATGGAAATATACTTAAATGGGTTGAGTCAATAATTCTTCTCTTTACCAGGGGCCTCTGTACGTATGTTGAGACACATTTCCAATGCTTAGGCATGAGATTTACAACTTTCTTTATTCTTTATTTCCTGCTTGTATAGAGTCTCAAGATCAGCCAGAGATAAGAGATTAAGGCCACCTCAGATGTTTCTTGGGTATGGAAATAGCTCAGCATATGTATGTGGCCTTCTTAATTCCCAGGAATATGTTAAAGCTTTAAAAAGCCCTTTACAAACATTTGAGGCCCCAGGTTTTTTTCTTTTAAAATTTTAATTAGCTACTAGTTATCTCAACTAGTGCTGCTACCTCAGGCAGCTGAAATGTTAAACAGTTGCTGTTGGTTGTCTTTAGCATGCTAGGGATGGTCAAGCAGAATGTGTTCTAAGCCAGCTAAAATAACAGCAGGCACAGAGAATGGAACTATTTAGGGAGCTGCCAAACAGGTTGAATAGTGACAAGGGAATTTTCAAGAACCCTAAACTGGTTATACCCACCAGTGTGCTGGTTTTCACAGCTAACTTGATTGTGATGTTGTTGATTTTCAAGTCTAGCAGAGAACCAAAGGGAGAGAGAGAAATAGAGGAAGTTAAAATACCAAAATTATCACCATTTTTATTGAGATTCAACCATCTTTTCTGAATAAATGTTCCTCAGATTTTCTCAAGATTTTGCTTAATTTTGAGTTATGAAAATGTTGATTTTGATAATTTTTGTTGTAATTTTGTTACTTTCATGAAATCAATATTCTTTTTTGAGTTCATTCATTACTCTACTCTTCTGAAAGTGACTGTTCTCCATGAAATATAATTTTAAGAGCCTATGTACAATACTGCCCCAAAACTCATAAATCCAAAAGTGACAGAAATTAAGGGAGAAAAGTACAACTTAACAGTCATACTAGGAGGCTTCAGTAACCACTCTTATTAATGGGTACAACACCTAGACAGAAAATCAGTAACATTATAGGAGAAAACACGATAAAGCAACTTGACCTGCTTGTATATACTGTATTATACCATTTATGTGAAATGCACAGAAAAGGTGAGTATATAGGGCTAAGAAATTGATTAATTGCTGCTGTAACTGGAATTAGAATCAGGTTGAATCAGAAAGAGTGATGATGGGCCTTTGAGCTGATAACATTTTTCTAGAACTGGATAGTGGTAATATTTGTAAAACTATTTGTACTAAAAATCTTTGAGCCACACACTAAAAATAAAGAAATCATATGGTATATGAATTATATTTCAATGAAATTATTGAGAAAAGAAAGGTCTATGTCAACAAAAACATGGACTTTTACTATTTTCGTGAAATTGAGCCTTGAGATAATCTTGTGATATCAGGAAAACAGAAAAACTAAACAATGACCAAATGAACTAAAAACAAATAATTTTAAGTATGTATTTGTGTACTTGGTATACATCTTTACTTTATAGCTCTATACCCTTTTAAACAAATAGAATCCTAAATGAATTATCTATAACTGTTACTTAAATATGACAGAAGATTTATATTATGATATAATAAAATATTGACATTATTAAAAAATCAGAAGGCCCTGGTTGGTGACTCAGCAGGCAGGTACCAGCCTGAAAACCCAAAAGTCTCTGGTTCGATTTCCAGTCAGGGCACATAACCAGGTTGCAAGCCAGGTCTCCAGCCAGGTCTGTAGTGGAAGGCAGATGAAAGGCAACCATACATTGATGTTTCTCTCTCCTTCTTACCCCCTCCCTGCCCTTCTCTATTAAAATGATGAATAAAATCTTTTAAAAAATCAGAAGTAACTTTCATGGTTCATTGCTTCTTTCAGACATTTTTCTAAAATGATTGAGAGCCACCAATAACTTTTCCTATAGATCTTTACACAAGTCATGAATCTGCTAACAGATTATTAACATACTTTCATGTTAGTGTGAGGAATTTAAAAATCACCATAATATAGGAGATAAACTTGCAAACCTTCTAAAATTAATCACTATAACCACAAAATGAAATGTATGACAGGTAAATCAATCATTCAAGAATATATTTATTATGTTAGTCTTTATAATGACATCCCATAAAAATATAGTATTTTTATTTGTAAAATTAAAACATTTGTTTCTTAAGTAGATTTAATCAGTAATGGTTGTAGTTAATAATAATAATAAATTGAAATATATACGAATATTCTAAACCCTACAACTTTCGGTAATAATGCTAATTATATATTTTTAATATATATTTATTGTTGTTATATTACATTCATCTCATTTTTACCCCTCTGCCTTACCCTTCCCCACACTCCTTATCCTCCCCCACAGTCAATCCCATGTGTTGTTCGTGTCCATGGGTAATCTGCTAATTATGTTTTGAGTATCCACTCTGTCTTAGTTTCTACACATTACAGAATCTATCTATATAGCTATACAAATTGACTATACAAATATTTATATATATAAATTTAAATATATGCACATATGAGTGTATAAAATATTTACTATTCAAAAGTCTGTGAGATATACACTATTACTCCCATTACAAAGATGATCCAATTGAGGATCAGAAAGGTTAAGCAATTTCATCAAGATGCTACAACCAGAAAGTTCAAGAAACTTAATCCTGCTCTGAAGAAAAACATTGAATTTCTTCAACTCGAATATTTAGTATTAATCTGTGAAATATATTTAACCTAATGAACCTGAACCTTTGCTCTATTCAAAAAGCAGAATTAGTTTACTGAGTTAGAAGTTAGGATAGTGCTCAATCTTAGAGGGGTAGTAAGTGGAAAGAAACCTACAAGAAAGCTTCTAGATGGTGGGATTCTATTACATAGGCATATATCTGCTAATTACAAATGAATATCAGGTTTGTGAAAATAATTTCAGCCATACATTTCTATATATATTAAATTAAAGTTTAAAATTAAAATAAATACTTTGAACTTTATTTTCAATGATATTTTCCAGGAATATTTGCAGGTGAGCAAAATATTGTATTTCTAATGGTAAAAATTAAAATATCTATGGGAAATGACATTTTAATTCAACTGGACAACAATTGTAAAAATATGTAGCATAATAGGAATATTAATAATCTATTATTTTATTTTAAAGTTGTTTTGTTTTCTATAATATTTAATATATGATATTACTATTTGATTTGGATTTGACATACTTAAAGGTAAGAGTCTTTGGGATAGCCTTGGTTGGGGTGGCTCAGTGGATTGAATACCATCCTGCAAACCAAAGGGTTGCCTGTTCAACTCCCAGTCAGGGTACATGCCTGGGTTGTGGGCCAGGTCCCCATTTTGGGGAGTGGGAAAGTCAACCACACACTGATGTTTCTCTACCTCTCTATCTCCCTCCCTTCCCCTTTCTCTAAAAATAAATAAAACCTTAAAAAAGTCCTTGGGCTATATTACCATTGAAAAAATTTAACTCAAATATTCTGATCAAATATTTTTGGTATTCTACTAAAGGATCACAGCAAACTATATATGAAGATGATATTGGGTTTCAGTTAACCAAATAACAAAATCTCTTTGGTGTACTTGTAGTTGGAAGAGAAAATGTGGTCTGAATGATAATAGTGTTATGAAGATTAACACTTGAATAACCTTATATCAAAGATATCAAAAAAATCAACCAGTATTAACTTCTCTAGCAAAATATTTGAGACATTATTATTACCCTGTCTGATCCAAGCCAATGGACAAAGATATTAATTGAGATTTAGATATTCTCCACATCAAATATTCAAATGACCCAAAGCTAGGAGAGAAATCTAACCTGTTGGATTCCAGATGAAAATAAAAATAATCTTGGCTAGCCATAGCATGCAAAGTAATCCAGTGAAAAGCATTTATATGTAATCAATAACAAAAACTATTTTGAAGGTTCATGTTAAAGAGGTATAATTTTGTTAAAGTTGTTAAAATGAATGTAATCTTGGCAAATCATTACATATAATGAAAAAATGGTAATTGAGAGAGGCTAGGTTCAACAATTAGTTTTTTAAATTTTTATTGAATTTATTGGAGGGACACTGGTTAATAAAATTATGTAGATTTTAAGTACAATTCTACAATATACATCTGTATATTGTATTGTGTGTTCACTATCCAAAGTCAAGTCTCCTTCCATCTCCATTTATCCACCTTTTTCATTATCTACCTCCCCCACTTCCCTTTCTCTCTTGTAATGACCATACTGTTGTCTGTGTCTATGAGTATTTTTTGCTTAATCCCTTCAACTTTTTCATTCAACCTCTCAAATGCACTCTCATTTGATAGCTATGAGTCAGTTCTCTGTATCTAAGTCTGTATTTGTTTTGATTGTTTATTTTGTTCATTATATTCCATATGTTGTATTTTATTTGTGTTTCCTTGAGTGGCTATTTCACTTAGCATAATACTCTCCAGATACTTACATGTTATCACATATGGTAAGATTTCCTTCATTTTAATAGCCAAGAAGTATTACATTGTGTAAATGTACTACAGTAGCTTTTTGATTGACATATCGAGTGATGCACACTGAATGACTTCCAAATCTTGGCTATATATACTTTTGAATCAGTGTTTCAGATTTCTATTTTTTAAAATTTTATTGTTGTTGTATTACACCCATCCCCTTTTTGCTCCCCTCTGTCCCCCTCCCCACCCACCCTTTCCCTACAAAGTCAATCCCACCTCTTGTCCATGTCCATGGTTCCTTTATACTAGGTTCTTGCAGATTTCTTTAGATATTCCCAGAAGTCGCCTGGGTCATAAAGCAGTTTTAATTTTTGGAGGAAATTCTTTACTGTTTTCCACAGCGGCTGCACCAATCTGTATTTTCATCAGTAGTGCATGAGGGTTCCCTGTTCTCCATATCTTCTCCAAATTTATTGATGATAGTCATTCTGAAAACTGTGAGGTGATATCTCATTGTGGTTTATATTGCATCTCTTTGATGATTAGGGACATTGAGCATCTTTTCATATGTCTATTGGCCATCTGTATATCATCTTTGGAAAAGTGTTTATTCAGATCATTTGTCCACTTTATAGTTGGATTATTTGGGGGTATATTTTGATGTTAAGTTATATAACTTCTTTATAAATTTTAGATATTAACCCCTTATAAGATGTATCATTGTTGAATATGTTTTCCCATTCAGTGGGTTGTCTTTTCATTTTGTTGATGGTTTCCTTTGCTGTGCAAAAGCTTTATACTTTGATGTAGTCACATTTGTTTATTTTTCCTTTGTTTCCCTTTCCCGAGTAGATATCTGAGCAAAAAAATATTGCTACAGGAATGTCTGAGATTTTACTACCTATGCTTTTTTCTGGGATTTTTATGGCTTTAAATCATACATTTAATTCTGTAATCTATTTTGAGTATATTCTTTTGTCTTGTGTAAGATGGTGGTCTACTTTCATTTTTTGCATATACCTGTCAAATTTTCATTTATTGAATAGACAGTCTTTACCCAATTATATGTTATTGGCTCCTATTTCAAATATTAATTGACTACATAGGAGTGGGTTTGTATGAGGGCTCTCTATTATTTCCCTTTGAACTATATGTCTGTTGTTTTTTTTTTTTGAGCTTTCACAATTTTTATTAAATCCTAATCTAATTTAACAATTACTGACTTTATAGGTATCATCCTATGGTGAACATGTTTAATAAGTGAAAACAAGTCAGAGAGCGAAGTCATTTTCTGCAGACTAAGCAATAACTACTACATAGAACGCTACAGGTAATGACACATACTTGCTCAGAGTTTTCATACAAGCTGTGTTGTTTATCAAACTATAGCTCCTAATATTTAATACAGTAGAATTAGTGATTGTAGTTCTCATATATTTTAATTACAAGTACTTTATTGAGATAACTAACATTGACAGTTTCACCGACTTTCCACATTAGCATAATATAGTCAAGAAAAAGTAAAAATAAAATGAAAACTGAACATGACAAGTTATTAAAGGAAATGAAGGTAAAAAGGAGAAATTGAAGTATCACTGGACATTGTTTTAGAAGAAGGCAGATCAATGATGGGTTTCACAAATCAAAAGCATATAAATTCAATACAATACAAATATTTTTTAATGTAAAAGTTTGAAATTGAAAGATCTATAAACTTTTGGCCTTAAATAGTACTAATTATTCTGCTCAAAGAAGGCCACAACAGTTAAAATTGTATTTCTTGATTTTATTTTACACTAGGTGGTGGGCACAAAGTGATCCTCTTTAATGAGGTTGACAATGAGCTTCACTTAAAACATGTTTAATAATGCATATTAAAAAAAAAGTATTCTTACAAATTGCTCTGCAATCCAAATATATAATAGCTTGGGAAAAAACATTTAGAAAACAAAAGCCAATGTAAAAAAGACAAATTAAAACAACTAGAACAGTACAAATTTTATATGGCTCTGATTTTATAGTTTTCTTACTGCATCATCAATGTCAGAAATCTGTTCTTTCAGCTGGCTCCACTGCTCAGGATTTAAAGAAATACCTTATCTTCCTGGTTTCATTTCACCTTCTGGATCCATCCAATATTCTCTAATGTCAATTAGGACTTTTCCTTTAAAGTCCTGAACACTGACATACCTCACTTTCCCAATCTGAAACATGTTATCATCTCTGCTGCTGCTGCTCTGCTTAGAAGATGACAGGGCTCTCGAAGTTTCACCAGTCTTTTGCTTCTTTACAGGTTTTTCTGAAGAAACTTGCTTTTTCCTCTTTAACTTTTTGTCAACTTCACTGTCAGAATCACTGCCAGAAGAGCTCGAAGAAACAAGTTCCTTTGATTTAGGCATTGCTCCGCTACTGCTTCCTAACAGTTGGCGCTCACTTGCTGCTCGGGACTCTATATGTCTGTTTTTATGTCAGTAACATTGTGTTTTGATTAGCATGATTCCTCAAACTTTGTTCTTCTTTCTCAAGATTGTGGTTCTATTCAGGGTCTTTTGTGGTTCCATATAGATATTTGGAATATTTATTCTAATTCTGTGAAATATGCCATTGGCATCTTGACAGGAATTATATTGAATCTATAGATTGCTTTGGCAATGGACAATTTAATGATGCTAATTCTTATTCATGAACATGGTGTATGCTTCCACTATTTGTATCTTCTTTAATTACTTTCATCAATGTCTTATAATTTTCTGAGTACAGGTCTTTTACCTCATTAGCTAAATTTACTCTGAGGTATTTTTTAAGACTTTTTTTTTTTCAGAGAGAAGGGCAGTGAGGGAGGAAGAAAGGGAGAGAAGCATCAATGTATAGTTGCCTTTCACCTGCCTCCAGCTAAGGACCTGGCTGAAGACCTGGCTTGCAAGCTGGTTATGTGCCCTGACTGGGAATTGAACCAGTGACCTTTGGATTCGCAGGCTGGTGCCTCTCCACTGAGCCACCAGCCAGGACCTGAGGTATTTTTTAAGTGCAATCTTAAATTAGAATGTTTTCTTAATTTGCCTTTCTGGTGGTTCATTACTGGTATATAAAAATGTTTCCAATTTCTAGATATTTATTTTGTATTGTGCTACTTTATTGAAGTCATTTATCAGTATTTTTGTGTAATCTTTAGGGTTCTCTGTATGCAGTATTATGCCATGTATAAATGGTGACTATTGTAAAACTTTCTTTCCTATTTGGATTATATTTATTTCTTTTTCTTCTTGTCTTATTGCTGTGGCTAGGACTTCCAGCACTATGTTGAATAAGAGAGGTGAAAGTGAACATTTATGTTTTGTTCATGTTATTAAGAAAAATAATTTTAGGTTTTTCCCATTGAGTGTAATATTTGCTGTGAGTTTTGTCATATATAACCTTTATCATGTTGGGGTATGTTACCTTTATTACCACTTTGCTGAGTTTTTATCGTAAATAAGTACCAGATTTGATAAAATATTATTTTATATGTCTATTGATATGATAATATGATTTTTATCCTTCATTTTTTACGTGGCATTTCATGTTTATTGATTTATAGGTATTGTAACAACCTTGCATCCCTGGGGTGAATCCCACTTAATCATGGTATATGATCTTTTTAATGTATTGTGGGATTGATTTGCTAATAGTTTGTTGAAAATTATAACATGAATGTTAACTAAAGATATAGGCATATAATTTTCTTTATTTGCAGTGTCTTTATCTGCTCTTGGAATTAAAATAATGATGACATCACAAAATGAGCTTAGGAATCTTTCCTCCTCTTGAATTTTTTGGAATAGTTCAAGAATAGGTGTTAGTTCTTTGAATGTTGGTAAAATTTACCTGTGAAGACGTCTGGAACAGAAATTTTGTTTTCTTAGAGTTTTTTTTTTTTTTTTTTTTTTACTACTGTTTTGATTTGTTAGTTATAATTGATCTATTTAGATTTAAAAAATTAATTTGTTATTTCCATAGAGAGAGGAATGGAGAGAAGCAGAGAGGGAGAGAAACATCAATGAATGGTCGCCTTTCACCTGCTTCCAGCCATGGACCTGGCTGGAGGCCTGGCTTGCAACCTGGTTATGTGCCCTGACTGGGGAATTGAACCAGTGACCTTTGGGTTTGCAGGCCAGCCCCTTATCCATGGTGCTACCAGCCAGGGCTTATTTAGATATTTTTATTCCTCCTGATTCAGTTTTAAAAGACTGTATGTTTCTAGGAATATATACATTTCACCCAGGTTGTTCAATTTATTGACATATAGTTGCTCATAATTCTTTCTTATAACCCTTTGTATTCCTTTGATATCAGTTGTTACTTCTCTTCTTTCATTTCTAATTTTATTTATTTGAGTCCTCTTTTTTCTTAATGAATCTGATTAATGGTTTGTCTATCTTGTTTACTTTTTCAAACAACCAACCCTTAGTTTCATTGATCTTTTGTATTTTTTTAGTCTCCATGTCATTAATGTTTTCCTCTGATCTTTATTACTTTTTTCTATTCATTTTGGGCTCTGTTTGTAGATTTATTGTAGTTCTTTTTAGTGTACAGTTAAATTGGATTTTTTCTTGTTTTGTGATGTAGGCCTGTAATGCTATGAATTTGCCTCTTAGGACTGCATTTGCTGTGTTCCATAAACTTTGGATTGTTGTGGTCTCATTTTTCTTTGATTTAGGGCATCTGCCCATTTCATCCTTAATGTTGTTGTTAACCCATTCATTGTTTAGTAACATATTATTTAATCCTCATGTCTTTGTGTGTTTTTAGTTTTTTTCTTATGATTAATTTCTGGTTTCATACCATTATGGTCAGAGAAGTTGCTTGATGTGATTTCAATCTTCTTAAGTGTATTGAGACTTACTCATATTTTGTAGCCTAGCATATAGCCTATCCTAGAAAATATTCCCTGTGCACTTGAAAAGGATGAATATTCTGTTTCTTGGGGGTGAAATGCTATGCAGATATCAAATAAATGTATTTGTGGTAATTTAAGGCCACTGTTTCCTTGATTTTCCTTCTAAATAATCTATCCATTAATGTTAGCTGGGTGTAAAAATACTCTACTATCATTACATTGCTGACAATCTCTCCCTTTATGCCTATGAAGATTTGCTTTAAATATTTAGATGATTTTATGTTGAGTGCATAAATATTTACTAGAGCAATCCTCTTGTTGGATTGATCCCTTTGTGATTATGTAGTATCTTTTTGTCTCATATTATAGGCTTTGTTTTCTTCTAATTTGTCAGATATAAATATTGCTATGCTGGCCTTTTTTATTTCCATTTGCATGAAATATCTTTTCTTCTTCCTGTACCTTTAACCTGTGGGTATACTTTGTTCTAAGGTGGTTCTCTTATAGACAGCATATGTATACAGGGGACTTGTTTTCCTATTCATTTAGTTACTTGGTATCTTTTGATTGAAGCATTTAAGCCATTTATATTTAAAGTAATTGTTGAAAGGTATGTACTTATTCCCATTTTACTCTTTATAACTGTGTTCCTTTGTCTTTCCTCCCTTTTTCTCTTCTTTCTTTTCTTTTCCTTCTCCTCTTCTTCTTCTTCCTTCAGGGAGACCCTTTAACATTACTTGTAATACTGCTTTGGTGGTAATAAACTCCTTTAACATTTTTGTGTCTGGGAAGCTCATTATTGTTTCTTCAATTTTAAATGATAACCTTGTCATGTCAAATAGTCTTCATTATAGGCCATTGCTTTTCATCACTTTGAATATTTCATGCCAATTTCTTCTGTCCTGAAATGTTTCTGTTGAGAAATAAGTTTACAGCCTAATGGGAGCTCCTTTGTAGGTAACTAGCTGTCTTTCCCTTGCTGCTCTTAGGATTCTCTTTGTCTTTACCTATAACAGGAACCTAATGAACAGAACAAACGAGTGAGCAAAATAGAACCAGAGGCATGGAAACAAGGAGCAGACTGATGGTGACCAGGAGGGAAGGGAGAAGGGGAGAAAGGAGAAAAGAAGGAGAAAAGTCAAGGAACTATAAATGACCCACTGACATGGACAATAGGGCAGGGGTTGACTGTGGAAGCAGGGATTGTGGGACAGGGCAGTGGAGAGCAATGGGGGAAAAACTGGGACAACTGTAATAGAACAACAATAAAAAAGAAAATTAAAAAATATCTATATCTTTGTCTTTTACTTTTACCATTTTAATTATAATGTGTGTGTTGGTAGGGACATCTTTGTGTTTATCTTGTTTGAGATTCTCTGTTTTATGGACTTTTTTGTCTTTTCCTTCACTAGATTAAGGAAGTTTTCAATTATTGATTCTTCAAATATATTCTCAATCCCTTGCATCCTCTCTTCTTCTCTTGGTAACCCTATGATACAAATTTTGTTATGCTTCATGTTTTCCAATGTCCTTTAAAATGAATTTTAAAAAATTTATTTTTCTTTCTGTGTTGTGATTGGGTGTGTACTATAAACTTGTATTCCAAATTGCTGATTGGATTCTCTTCTTCATAGAACCTGCTGTTGATTCTATCTAGTGTATTCTTTATTTCAAATATTGTACCTGTTTTATTTCTGATAGGTTCTTTTATGGTTTTTATTTCCTTTTGCATGCTGTTGTAGTTCTAAGTTTCTTATGCATATTTATAAACATTTTTTGAACTCCATATCTTCTAAATTACCTACCTCATTTCATTTAGCTCTGTGTATGGTGGTTTCTCCTGTTCTTTAATTTAGAGCATGTTTTATGCCTAACCATCTTGGCTGCCTCTTTATGTTTATTCTATGTATTATGTAGATCTGCTGTTTCCTAGTCTTGGTAGTATAGCCTTATGTACAAGAAACATTATATATAGGACAATGATGCCTCTGTCCCCTTCAAAGTAGGCACTTTGAGGCCTCACACAGGTTTCCCAGTTGCTGTCAGCTGCCCTGTTGTATTTTCCAGAATCTCATTGATCTGAAATATCTTCCCTTTCAAATGTGATTTTAGTTTTGGTAAAAACCAGAAATCACAGGGTACCAAGTATGGGCTATAGGTGGTCTGGAGTCACCTGGGTGATTTGATGTTGTGCCAAAAAACTGCATAAGATACAATGTATGAGAGGGCAGTTGTGATGAAGCTACCAATCACCAGTTGCCCATAGCTGTGATCTTCTGACTCATACAAATAGTTTTCCCAGAGGAGTGTTCAAGCATAATGCAAAATTTTATGCATATTTGCAGCTTCACTTGCTTAGTCATTTGGAATGCAATGGCCACACAGTACACATGCTCACTCAATGACATCTACTACCCCCACTGATTAGCACAGTGAAGTCATCATTATTTATGCATGTTCATTCCAGTTTGCTCTCCTTGGCTGCCTGGTTATATCAATGTTGCACAAACTGCTCTCATTATGTTAACAAAGGCTGGAATTTTCCCAGACAGACCTTGAATAATAAAAATGACTAAATCAATGTAATAGCTGGGATCGCTATGGATGGATTACTCTGTAATGTACAATCGTTATAGAACATTCAAATAGTATAAGGAAGGCATAATTTCTACAATAACTTCACTCCTTGATAGTGATCAAGAATCAGTATTAAGAATTATGTTTTTCTGAATTGATGTTTCAGGATTCTTTGAGTATAATCTTAGCAGTGGAATCAGTGGGTCATAAGGTAGTTCTATTCTTAGTTTTATGAGGAAATCCCATACTGTCTTCATAGTGGCTGCAGCAGTTTGCATTTCCACCAGCAGTGCAACACGGTTCCCTGTACTCTGCATCCTCACCAGCACTTGTTGTTTGTTGATTTGTTGATGATGGCCATTCTGACAGGTGGTATCTCATTGTGGTTTTAATTTGCATCTCTCTGATGACTATTGATGTTAAGCATTCTTTCATATGCCTATGGGCCCTTTGTATGTCTTTCTTGGAGAAGTGTCTGTTCAGGTCCTTTGCCCATTTTTATATTGGGCTGTCTGTCTCCCTGATGTTGAGTCATATTAGTTCTTTGTATATTTTGAAGATCAGACCCTTGTCTGAAGTGTCATTGGCAAATATATTTTCCTATGTGGTTGCTTCGCTTCTCACTTTGGTGATGATTTCTTTAGCTGAGCAAAAAATTTTCAGTTTGATGTAGTCCCATTTGTTTATTTGATCCTTTATTTCTCTTGCCCTGGGAGAGACATCTGTGAAAATATTGCTGTGTGGGTTATCTGCAATATTTTTCCCTACGTTTTCTTCTAGGACTCTTATGATAGCACTGCTTATGTTTGAGTCGTTTATTCATCTTGAGTTTATTCCAGTGTATGGTGTAAGTTGGTGGTCTAGTTTCATTTTTTTTGCATGTGCCTGTGTAGTTCTCCCAACACCACTTGTTGAAGGGGGTATTTGCACTCTATTTTATGTTCCTTCCCCCTTTGTCAAATATTTGTTGCCCATAAAGTCCTGGGTTTATTTCTGTGCTCTTTGTTCTTGATGTTATGGGGCAACTTCTAAAATAACTATTTTTCAAAGCTTATTATATATCTTTCCACAAATATATATCCATATGTATATGTATATATCCTTATAAAATACCCAATTAAACTCACAGTGAACATCTTTCCATTTCAGTAAATGTTGATTAAAAATTTGTTTAGGTTTATAGTTTTTCATTTACTTAAATGCTCTGTTACATTTATTGAATACTCATTTACAAATATTTAAGTTGCTGTCAATGTTTGCTATTACAAATGAGGCTGTATTTGACATCTGGATAAATAAGGGTATAGATATTAATTGCAGTGTTTGCTATTATACACTATATTGTGTATAATACTTGCACAGCTGCAGGCATGCAAAGGGGATTGAATTGTACAATATTTCTGTAGACCAAAGCTTTAGCTATTTACCATGTGACAATGCTGCTTTTATATATAAACATAATGGACTTCTTGTATTGTCAGTAGACAATAGTGAAATTGTGAAATTTAGATATTTCTAATTTCTATCAGATAATTTATAAACAGAGAAGGAAAAGACAGCATTAGGTATTTGAGAATTCTCACATGCTTAAAATGAATATTTCTGTTAGCAACTATAAGAAGTTTGCCTCTCAGTGTCTACATTGATAAAATGTTTTCATTGAATGACTTCTTAAGTTACAAATCAAGAATCGTTTTAGGAAGACACTGAAACAAGAGGAAATATTTACCAAGTTGTGCCCCATTGCTGGGACATGGAAAGTATCTTTTTGTCTCCCTGTTATAAAACTGCAAGTGTAAACATACAGGGATCACATTGGGATTGAACATTTGAAATTGTTCAAGAAAATAATCATAGCAGCAGAGATTTGAAAAACATTGAGGAAAATAACTGATTATTACTAATGTTATTATGAATATCTATAAAAATAACTTATTTGGGGAAAACTCCATCTGATTAATGTCTGTTGCTTCAAGTTTTGAATATTTGACTGGCTGTCTTATAAACATTACTTATTAATTTATGACCTTGGAAAAAAGAAATTCTTACTTTAATTTTGACCAATAATTTTCCCCCAAAGAATATCTCCATAGGAGAAATTCCTAGAAATATATATATGTATATTTTATTTATTTTTAATTATTTTTAAAAATTTTTATTATTATTTTTTAAAGATTTTATTTCATTATTTTTTAGAAAGAGGGGAAGGGAGAGAGGCAGAGATGGAGAGAGGCATCAATGTAAGGTTGCGTTTCACCTGCCTCCAGCCACAGACCTGACTGGAGACCTGGTTTGCAACCTGGTTATGTGCCCTGGCTGGGGAATCGAACCTGCTACCTTTGGGTTTGCAGGCCGGCGCCTTAACCACTGTGCTACCAGCCAGGGCTATTTTATTTTTAAATACATTTAATTTATTTTGCTATTACAGTTGTCCCAGTTTTTCCCCCCTTACCCTCCCCACATGGTACCCCCCATTCCCTCCAGCAGTGTCCCCCTCAGTTCATGTCCATGAGTCATGCATGTAACTTCTTTGGCTTCTCCATTTCCTTTATTCTTCTTAACTTCACCCTGTCTAGTCTATAACCACCAATGTGTACATTTTTCCCCCCTTTCACATCTAGACAATTCACCATTTAATTACTGCCTTCTGTCAGCATTTCAAAACATATTAATACAAAGTTTTCTTTTCATTATTTCAAAATGCCTACATTAATTCATTTGTTTAAAGAATTACTTTTTAAGTAATATGAATTGCAATATTACCAAACTCATGCAAAAATATATTTATAAACATACATTATTTTTACACATATTTAAAGTACATACTGGACTTTGAAGAGTTATTACAAAAATTTTTAAATGTGCCAATAGTTTACATAATTATTACATGTTAAATGATAGTATTTTAGATATATTGTGGCAAGATTAAGAAATTTTTCTTCTTTAATACTGATTTTACTCTGGAATGCTATTTTTGTGAAATATATCACGGGAATGGTGTATTGCAGAACTCACTTTTGTGAAAGTTGTCCAAGAGACAGTGCCAAACCCATAGTAAAAAAGGAATTTGATTTTTGAGTCAGATCCTCTCCCCTCCAATAATATAATTCAACTTTATTTTAAGCCACTGGAACTACAACTTATTCTTTTTGGCATTTTCCATCTTAAATAGTAGATTTATTTATTTATTTATTTATTTAGGCTGTGGGCAGGTCTTACTTCTTTCAAAACCCTCTGTTTTTCCTTTACATGTGTTTTACAAGTTGAAGCCTTCAGAAATCATGGCACTTGCAGTGCTCAGCCAGTCCCCAGAGTAGAAATTATTATGTCTACTAAGTTGAGGTAAAAAATACAAATAATTTTGTATAATGGTATTTCAGCTATTTTTTGAACTTGTGGTTGACTTCCTGTGTGGTCCTAAACTAACCTCTGAACTATTTAAGAGTCTATTGAGGTAGAGGTTAGGTATGTTCACATTGCAATAATAAAGTTTACTATAGCATTAATTCTTTTTCCCAAGCATCCCCAGTTTGGGGGCCTTCATAACTGGAAATGTGTATTTCCACAATATATTTGAAAGGAATCTCATCTAATTTACATGCTAATATGAGAATATATATTGTCTATGTACACATATCATAGTTTAGTAGTTTGCAACTTCCATCAAATTAGTCTTCATTCTCAGAATCTTTTCTAAACTAAAGATTGACTGATTTCATAACACACCCATGACTACTTGGTTGCTCTTTGAAACATAAATTGCTAACAATATCTATATGTTATGCACCCACAAATAAGCACATATTTTGTAATAATGAATAAGAAAGATAGCATGTCTTCTATGTAATATACATCCACATTTTCTTACTTTTTTTCTTCTTCTTTAAGTGCATTAGATTTTTCTGAGTTATCATAACATGATTTTCCCATATTGTGAAATAATTCCAATCTAAGAAAACTTAACCTGCAGTAATGCAGGTACAATATACAAAATTATCCCTTATTTAGCAAAATCTATTTATAAAAAGATCATTCTAAAGCATTCATAAGTTAAAGTTGGTTCTTATCCAACTTTGGTGCATTTAATACATTTACCTTTAAGATTATTGATAGGTACTTAATCATTATCTATTTTTTCCTTTTTACCTGTGTTCCTATCTTTCTGTTTCTTCATCTTCTTAAAGCAGACCCTTTAGCATCTCTTGCAATGCTGGTTTGGTGGAGATGTATTCTTTTAGACTTCTTTTGTCTGGAAAACTCCTTATTTCACCTTCCATTTTGAGTGACAGCCTTGAGGGTAGAGTATTCTTGGTTGTAGGCCTTTGTTTTCCATTGATTGAAATATTTTTTTTTGCCATTCCCTTCTGGCTTGTTGTGTTACTGCTGAGAAATCAGCTGCTAACCTTATGGGAACCCCCTTGTATGTTATTAACTGTTTCTTGCTGCTTTTAGGATTCTCTCCTTGTCTTTGAAAGTTGCCATTTTCATTATGATGTGTCTTGGGGTGGGCCTGTTTGGGTTCATCTTCCTTGGGACCCTCTGTGCTTCCTGAACTTGCATGCCTTTTTTTCTCCTCAAGTTAGGGAAGTTTTCTGTCATTACTTTTTCAAACAGGTTTTCCATCCCTTGCTCCTCCTCTTCTCCTTCTGGTATCCCTATGATACGGATGTTATTACATTTCATGTTGTCCTGCAGCTCTCCTAAAACCTCTTCATTCATTTTTAGTCTTTTTTCATTTTGTTGCACTGCCTGGAAATTTTTTTCTACATTGACCTCCAGCTTGATAATCCAATCCTTTGCTTTCTCTCACCTGCTTTTGATTGCATTCTCCATTTCCTCCTGGCTCTTATTGATGGTTTCTATGTCCTTTTTAATGCTTGTGTAGTTCTCAGTAAGTACCTTGTAGTTTACCTGGAGTTCTTTGTAGTTCTCTTGGAGTTGTTTGTAGTTTTCTTTGAGCTCGATGAGCTCATTGAGTTTCTCTATCATCATTATTTTGAATTCCCTGTCTGATGTGGTGCTTGCCTCTATTTCATTTTGCACTCCTCCTGGGGATTCCTCCTTTCCATTTGCTGAGGGTTCATTTCTTTGTCCCTCCATTTTAGGCGGCTCTTGGTTATTTCTGCTTCTTAGATTGGTCTGCTTTGACTTACTGTCTTAGTGGTGTGATCTTCTGTGGTATAGAGGTGCACTTTGTTTACTTCCTGGATCTGTGCATGCAATTATTATCTGCTCCTCCGTCTGTGTGCCCAGGGGCTATATATATATTTCTAATATATACGGTTAGAAATATGGTTGCTAACAGAAATATATATATATACACACACACACACACACACACACACTATGTTTTTTTTTTCCTTTACATACATATCTATTGTAAAGTTTAATTTATAAATTAGGCACAGTAAGATATTACCAACAATAACTCAAAATAAAATAGAACAATTTTAACAATATACTATAACAAACATTATGTAATTGTGATCTCTCTCTCTCTCTCTCTTTCTCTCTCTCTCAAAATATCTTATTGTACTGTACTCAGTCTTCTTATGATGATGATCTGAGATAATACAGTGCTTATTTGATGAGATGAAATGAGGTAAATGTCCTGGGTATTGTGTAGCATTAGGCTACTATTGATTTTCTTTTTTTAAAAAAATATAGTTTATTCATTTTGCTATTAACAGTTGTCTCAATTTTTATCCCTTTGCCCCCCTCTACCCAATACCCCTGTTCCCTCAAGCAATGCTCCTTTGTTCATGCCCATGTGTCATGCCTATAAGTTCTTTGGTTTCTCCATTTACTTTATTCTTCTTAGCATCCCCATGTCTATTCAGTAACCATCAATGTATACTTCTTTTTCTTTCTTTCACATCCAGACAATTCACCATTTAATTACTGGTTTTCTGATGATACACCAGAAGGAGAATCATCAGCTTTGGGCGATCCTAAATCATCAGGCTGTGACAATTGACTATGGGTATCTGAAACCTTAGACAAAGGAAGACTACTGTACTTCCATTAATTAAATGATATTTTTGCACATGAGGATAGTGACTGAATTGTGTGATGTTTTTATTTAGTTAGAATCTAGCATGTTTTCCTTATTAAAACATATTATGATACTATTGTTGAAATAATATATATTTATGTCCTAGTTATCTATATGGCAAAAATCAGTGTCTAATTCGTATCAGTTAAGCTGCCTAAAAGAGAGTATTGTTAGCTGGGCCAATGTTGTTAGCTGTAAACAGAAATGAGGAAGACATGTGCTTCCAATGTAATTTCCTAAGGCCTCTGCTTATATACCTCATTGCTTTTCAACCTAAGGGCAGCCAAGAAAACTCATTTGGACCTATAGTCTAAAACTTAACAGGTAACTTTTCAGTTAACTAAATACTACAGAAAATAAAATATTTGGAGAAAGGTACCCAGAAAAAAGACTCTTTTTTTGTGATTTGAAATGCATAATACTATCAGATTTAACACTAGAATTTTTTTCATTTCTTTAAAAAAAGTTAATCTTTATCGTATTTTTGCATTACCAGTTAGTCTCCTTATACTCCCTTCTCCCCAGCAATCATCACACTGTTGTCCATGTCTATGAGTCCTTTTTTCTTTTTTGCTTAATACCTCCACTCCCTAATCCTCCCTCCCCACTAGCTGTCATCCTGCTCTTCATCTAAGAGTTAACACTAGAATTTAACTGAATTAGTTCATTTATAGTGTGACAGTAAATGAGGATTCTAAGAAAGAAACACTTTGGTTCTATGTACATGGGTCAGGTAGAGCTAATTCAACTTGAAAATATTTTAGAGGATTGGATTCTCAGATTTCCATATTTATGTGTCTAATTCTCATCCCTCATGGTTGTGAAGGCCTAACATGAAAAATGCAAAAGTGGGACACAGAAGGATTGATTTTTGTTTCTTAAACATACAAATATCATTAGTGGTTCTGATTTCCTCTTCAGAGAATCCTTGTTGCCAACACAGACAGCTAACCAGATAAGAGATGATGTGAGAAATAAAAACAACTATCCACTTAATTCTTCATTTTAATTTGCATTCAGAAAATATTAGTCTCTCCAAAAGTGATATTTTAGTTATATAGAAGTTCTAAAAGAGCCTGTAAAAGTGGACATTACAATATCTTCTGCAGCTCAGTTTATCTATTTCCCAGACAACTCATGTGATCATATTCAACCAGGTGCCTTTGCGTTTAATGTCCCTATGTCTCAAAGGGACACAATGGTAGCTCAACTCAGCTACCAACTCTGATGACTCTTACCTAGCACATAGTTTTCTTTGCCCACAATGATTGTACCTTACTGCAAGAATGCACAATGATTTCCATTTACAACTTGTCACTTTTAGTACATTTTAACCTTTTCTGCATGAATTAAGGCACTAATGAGGTACTCAGCAGAGGCATAGCAAGTAAAATTAAAGTCAGGTTTTTTTCCTTTTTCCAGAATACCATTTATGTTCACTCCAGGTGAAATCAAAGACAATATGTTGGTATTTAATTCCTCATTATATAAATAGGAAATAAGGACAAAATATTAATTGAAGGAGAGATTTTAAAGATGAGTAACATATATGCCTTTATGAATAAATTTTGAGGAAATAAGGAACTACTTAAGCAATTTTGTTTAAAACAACCTAATCATAAAAAGCATTCAGCTGCATTGAAATATTAATGAATACCTTTAAGGATACAAAATACATTATGGTTCTGTCCCATGGGGAGCTTCAGCAAATGTTAGGATGTCAACCTTCTCTTATAAATGTTCTTAGAATAGTCTATAACCACATTGTCAAATGTACAATCACTTCCATCTCATCCTAGTTAGTATTCCCAAGGACTTCTCTCAATCAGTTATCCCCTCTCCACACTCTCCATCAGTTTCTCCTTTTTAACGGACACTTCCCTATAGCCTATACTCACATGCTCAATAATGTCAATTATTTTTCAATGAAAATTTTTTTTGGGGGGAGCTAAATATAAAAAGTGAAATCAAGCAAATGCTTCCCTCAAAGAAGTCACCTTTTCTTTCAGTTTTCATTTCTTTTCTTGACTAATCTCTAAAAGTCTGACTTCCATTATAGTTCCTATTTCCTTATCTTGCACACTCCTTCCCAGGCCACTGCACTTTAGCTTTTACCTTTATGATTCTGCTGACTCTACTTTCATTAAGAATAGGAATAATTCTGATATCAATTGTTTTATAACCTTAATTAACTTCTGGAAACATTTGATAACACAGATCATCCCTCTCAACCTGTAACACCTCTTCCCCTGTGTTTCTATATCACTCCCTCTTGGTTCTTGCTTTACTTCTCAAACACTTCCTGCTTAATGATATTCAGTAATTACACCCCCAGCCCATTCCATCTTTACCCTTAGCTTATTGTGCCACCTTATACTTCACTGAGATCATAAAAACCTTCAGAAGAGAATTGCATCATCTTCCCACAACCAAATCTAAAATCTTTGCTGCATCAGTATTCTTATTTCTATATTCCTCTTTCTGTCATGAAAGTTTACCTTTTCCTATTGAAGGGCAATCACTCCCTTTGTGTAATGAAGGGAACCAGGAATATATGCTATCACTAAAAGCTAGAGAGAAATAGTCTAAGAAGAAAATGGTTAAATTGTCAAATCTTTTTCTGTATTTTTTGCTAGCTCTCTTTATATATCCACTGCCGCCCCCCGCCCCAGATAATGTAGGTTAATCTTGAAGTACAAGGATTTTAACTCTCTATTTTCTTTTCTTTCTTTTCCATTTATTTTCTTCCTTTTCCTTTTCTTTTCTTCTTATTTTAAATATCTCTTCTCTTTTATTTTTTTTAAATATCTCTTCTCTTTTTAAATAGTCTTGGTCATTCATATGTTTATCTGTTGATGACTTTCTAAATTCAAGACTATAATAAAGAGCATACTGCAAAGCTAGAGACATAGATATGACATTTTACTTGACCTCTACACTGTGTGACTAACAGAGGAGTCAATCTGTCACTGCCAAAACAACCCTATCAATTTCTCACTCAAGAACTTGTTACTCAATGTTCCCCATTGAGTAAGTTAGAATCACAACCTCACAGTTGCTCAACCCTCAAATCTACAAATCATTTTTATTCCTTCTTTTTTTCTTACCTTCCATATCAATCAGAAAGTTCTATAGTATCTATATTCAAAATATTTCTCAAGCCTGTCTATCTTCCTTATCCATTGACATTATTTTAAAATAAGATACCATCATCTTTTGCATGACCTATTACTATAACCTCATCTTGGCCTTTCTATTTCTTTTACCCTTGTCTCTCTCCAATCTAGTCTTCAGGGAGCAACCAAGGTGGTATTTTTATGTACAAATTAGATTGTGACTTTTATCCTTAAAACCATAGAGTGTTTTCCAATTATTCTTAAAATAAAATGTAAACAACTCTCTGAACCTGTAATGCTTTACATGGTTTGACTCCTGACCACTTTTCCAGTCTCCTCAGAGGCCATTCTTTCCTTTTCCCATTCTGGCTCATCTCAAGGTCTTTTTAAAAAAAGATTTTTACTATTTTCAGAGATAAGGTCAGGGACAGAGGAAGAAAGGGAGAGAAGCATTAATGTATGGATGCCTTTCACCTGTCTCCTGCTAAGGACCTGGCTGAAGACCAGGCTTGCAACCTGGTTATGTGCCCCGGTTAGGGAATCGAACCAGCAGTCTTTGGATTCACAGGCCAGTGCCAATCCATTGAGTCACATTAACCAGTGCTCAAGGTCTTTTCACTTACTTTTCTCTATTCCTATAAAGCTCTTTCCCTGTCTTCTCATTTCCCAAGTTTTAGATAAGTATTATGAAAGCTGTATTCCTCGTCTAACTTATCTAATGTATATATGTCTCCCCATTTCTATATACACTATCATATTATGCCAATTATTTTCTTCATAATTAACACAATTTTGGCTTATGTTTTCATTTATGGGTTTACGAGTTTCAGGCCTGTATCACCACTAGTAGGTACTTGTGGAAGCAGAATTTTGTCTTTTTACTGCTGTATTTCAAGTGCTTTGGAATGTGCTTGGCTGTTCAATAAACATTTGGAAAGCATAGGACAATTGTCAAGAACATGGGATAAGTCAAATTACTGGTTCTATCACTGCCTCAGGGTGGGATTTGGTAAAGTCATTTATGGTAATTATGAAGATTAAATGAAATTTTCATTGTTAAGTACTTCACATAAAAATTGGGGCATAAAAGCATTCCATAAATATAACTATTTTTAATTGAATCAATAACACTTAACCAGTAAATGTGAATTTATTTTACATACCACCTTAGACAATTTTTACACTGTGCCCTGGGAAAATCACATTTTTATTCATGGACTCAATATCTACCTATAAACCAATTCATCCCAATGCTGCATCTCTAAGTTCTCTCCTTGAACAGCAAACTCTAGCTGCACACTTGATGTCTTCACTTGAACATCCCATATTAAATTCAAACTAAAAATGTGAATGTGTGAGGATCTGGACTCATCACATTCCCTGAATCTGCTTCCTTAGTAATCTATATAATGGCACCTACCCATTAGCTTTAAAGTTAATCTAGAGTTAAAACTCTAGTCTGGAGACCAACATATTCTCACTCATATCCCCAACTTGGGACCAAACTTGAAACCCAGGCATGTGCCCTGACTGGGAATGGAAATGGCAACCTTTTGCTTTGTGGGACCATACCTAGCCAACTAAGGCACTTTGATGAGGGTCATAGTTATAATCTTGGAGATGAAGAACAAACTGATGGAAGCTATTAAAGAATCTGTCTCATTGAAGACAACAAGACTAACAAAAAATTGATCAGGGCCAATATGAAATATGGAGAAATTTCTAAGGAATTGGATCAAAGACCAGGCACAGAGAATCATATCCCTCTCAGCATTATGAGATTATAGTGAAAATAAAAAAAAGTTTGCTATGTTGAAAAAAAAAAAAGGCTGGATTTAACTACCATGCTGAATTTACCCCTCACTCTTGTGGTTTAAATTATTCAAGAATCAGTATTCCTTACATAATGTGAAAGTGAGTGGTGAATCTGAGTACTGATGCAAAGGCAGCTGAAGAATATTTGAAAGCTCTAGGTGAGCTGATTGTGAAGGAAAATTACTTGCCATAACAAATATTCAATATCATAGGGATGAAAATTCCCTATTCTGAAAATGAATGCTTGAAAGAACATTTTCTTCATGTAAGTTTTTAGTGATCAAGTCATTTTGAATATTAAATGCTATTGTGAAGTCATAGCTCATGACAGATAGGATTAAATAATGGTTGAAAGAAGAAAATATTTTGAAATAAATGTAGTGTACCCTACGTGTACAGTGTTTATGAAGTCTACAGTAGTGTATAGTAATGTTTGAGGACCTCTCATTTACTCAGCACTCACCAACTCACCCAAAGCAATTTCCAGTACTACATGCTCTATTCATAGTAAGTGTCCCATACAGGTTTATAATTTATTAATGTACCATGTTTTTATGGTACCTTTTCCATGATTAGATATATTTAGATGCACAAATACTATTGCATTACAATTGCCTACAGTATTCAGTACAGTAACATGTACACATTTGTAATGTGGGAACAATAAAATATACCACATGGCCTAGATGTGTAGTAGGTTATACCATTAATGTTTGTGTAAGTGCACCCTATGATGAATTTGTTTAATGATATGTTTCTCAGAATGTATCCTGGTTATTAAGTGATGCATAACTATACAAGTAAAGCTTTCTGTCCTCTCCTGTTTGCTTTAAATACAAAAAATTGAATGTGTCTTCTCTGCCCTATCTACAACGAAGGGCGTAAGTTAATCACTGAAGAATACTCTAAACACTTATCAGTCCAGAAAGATTACTAGAATATAGTATACAACAAATCTTGCTGTAACTACCTTAAATCTACTATCCATTTCTCCATATATTTGCCTAATTTGCTAGCCTAGAAGTTCAAAGTCCTTTTCTTTCTCTTTCTTTCTTTATTTAATTTTTTTTTCTCTTTTTATTTTAACCTCATTGCTCTCCCCTGCCCCTGCCCCACCCACTCCATCCCCTTTCCCACGGTCAATCTCCACATGTTGTCCATGTCCATGGTTTATTTATACTAGTTCCTTGACTAGCCCCTTTCCCTCCTTTCCCCCTTTCTCCCCCTTCCCTCTCCCCTCTGGTCCTTTTCTTTTGTCTTTGCTAAATCTCTAAAACTTTGTTTCCTTTGTTAAGATGTTCTATAATCCCAAATTTCAACCACCCTTTGGAGTTATACATGCATATGCATGATGTACATATTAACAAACTTCTATCCAGTTTTTCCTTGTTAATCTTCCTTTTGTTAGTCTAATTTACAGAGCTCCATCCACAGACCCAAGATAGATAAAGGGAAAAGATATTTTTCCCAAGGGTATCCAACCTAGAGTTTTTTAATTGTTTGACATTTGGCATTACTAATTAAATTTTAGGAGAGCTAAACCAAATCAGTTGAGCATTCCACTGTTTTCTGGAAGTGGTAACAAGCAATTTGTGTGCAAATAATTCCAAATTAAAACCTCCTGTAAATATGTAATTCTTTTATTTCCTCAATGAGTATTACAGTATGCAAGTGAGGTATAAAGACAATTAAAGTGAAAATTATGAGTAAATTAGATCCAGAAAAAATCTAGATGCTAAATGAGAGAAAAGCAATTACAATATTTTATCTGCTATGTCTAGTTTTAATAACAATTGACTGGTACAGTTAGGACCAAAATAACATTCTCAAAACCAATGTTTGTTTTCTTCATGTAAGCTTTTAGTAAACAAAACATTTAGAATATGAAATATTATTAATGTTTGGTCATAGTGCATGACAGTATACAGCTCAATAATAGTTGAATTTTAAGGTATGGAAACAATACAATGCAACTCATTCAGCAGATGTAATGTGCTATTGTCCTATTAACTTTTCCAAGAGAATAGACTCCATACCAAGTTCATTGTTAAACAGTTTTCCTCTGCACACAATTTCCCAGTCTAATCAACTTCTGTGCTTGAGAGACAAACAAGGCCTGTAAGGAATAAGGGGACACAAAATTCATAACATGCACCAATTTTAAATGAGTCAGATCTTACAGAGATAATATTTAATGAGGAATAGGGCCAGTAAGGCATTTATAAAGTGCTTCCTTTTCGCACTACATCGAGCTGTTACTTAAATAATACTCAATGTTAAAGGGTGAAACCTTAAAAATGCTCTCTAACTTTGGACATTGTTAACACCACTATTTCCTGATTTTGCCCTTACTCGCTTTTGTCTTGTCAGTCTTTTTGTTATGGGCTGCATGTTTGTGTGTCCAACCATTCATATGTTGAAACCTTATGGCAAATGTGATGGGATTAGGAGGTGGGGCATTTGGGAAACAATTGGGTCATGATAGTAAATCCCTTACGAATGGCTCCAGAGGTATTTCTAATTTTTTCCCTGCTAGTGGAAGACAGCATGAATTAGGTAGTTGACAACTGGGATGCAGGCTTTCATCAAAGATAGAATGGGCTGACAACTTGATCTCAGGTTTTTAGCCTCCTGAACGGTGAGAAATAAATGTTTGTTGTTTGGGCTGGGCTGACTGAAAAAAGTGGAGAGATTAAGAAGTGCAAGTTGGTAGTTAAAAATTGTCACAAGGATGTAAAGTACAGCATAGGGAATATAGTCAATAAATTTGTAATAACTATGTATGATGCCAAGTGGGTACTGAACACATCGGGGGGAGCATTTGTAAAGTATATGATTGTCTAAGCCTTATGTTGTACAGCTGAACCTAATACAAAATAATATTGGCTGAAAACTGTAACTGAGAAATAAAACTTAAAAACATCCATTCTTTCTACTATCTATACAGATGGTTATCTGCTTATCTTTTTAACAAACTCCAACCTCACTTCTTTCTTTCTTTCTTTATTTTATTTTATTTTTAAATTTTTAAATTTTATTGTTGTTGTATTACATCCATCCCCTTTTTGCTCCCCTCTGTCCCCCTCCCCCCCCACCCATTCCCCCCAAAGTCAATCCCACCTATTGTCCATGTCCATGGTTCCTTTATACTAGGTTCTTGTCTAAGCTGCTCCCCTTTCTTGCCTCTGCCTCCCCCCTCCCCCCAGCCCCTTTCCCCCTGACCACTGAAGGCCTATTCATTGTATTCATATATTTGGTTTTGTTTTGCTTGTTGTTAGTTTTACTCATTATTGTCCCATAATGGTTGAGATCATATGATATTTGTCTTTCACTGACTGGTACATACATCACACTGATGTCAGACAGATATAAATTGTAAATCAAAGCATGTCAATCTCTTGGTAAAAACCCACCAGTAATTTCTCCATTGAGATATATATATGTGTGTATATATGTGTGTATATATATAGAAAGAGAGAGAGAGAGCGAATGAGAGATACAGATTATAATGTTAGCCTGAAATGGCAGCCAATTCAGCATGGATGTGACTGGGATTCTGTATATTTTACACATATATATTAAGTTTCAAATTAAACAAAATTTTATTTATTTTTAAAGGAACAAAAATATTTAATTTTAACTTATGGGATCTATCAAGTCTGAAGTTTGTACTGCTGTCTGAAAAAGCTGGAAATTCAGAGAAAAGATGATGTTATACTCTCTAGCAGGATGGACACTCAGGCCACATTTCTATATTGTTATCCTTTCTACCAAAATGTTTATATTTAAAATATACGATATGATTGTATACTTTAAATATATACATGGAAGTGATTCCCACTTGTTAATTCAAACATCCATCTGACATGGGTATATAAAATCAAATTTTCAGGTAAAATTAATGCTTTAAGTTTAAGAAGCCACTTAGTTATTAATTAGATTATCTTGGCAGATGAATCTTTTTGTATTCCTGCTTGAAGAGTACTAGAGTGCTGGTTTTGGCAGCACATATACTAAAATTGGAACCATACGGAGAAGATTAGCATGGCCCCTATGCAAGGGTGACACGCAAATTCGTGAATCGTTCCATATTTTAAAAAATGTACTAGAAATGTTAGTCTGGATACATACTATATATATTACAATATATAGTTCTAAAATGTATTCGTGTTTCAGTATTTTAAAATTCCACCAAATCGATGCTGTAAAGAACAGGTTCAAACATCTCAGATATCTTGACTATCGGTTTCATCCCTTATGCGTAGCTTTTGCCACTAATCCTACTCTGAAACAAGTTAGTTTTAAAATTCTTCTTTTTGTCAATGTTTTTAGAGAGACAGTATAATTATTCTTTCAAGTGAATATTATGTAGACATGTTGCCATAAGTTGTTTGCAAATACAGTGTACCTTATATTTTAAAGAATTTTAAAGCTGTGTAGTGAATTTTGGTAGGTGAATTTAATTTTTTTCTCATTGATGTAACTCATAAAATTAGGTTTCCTATTGAACTAATTTACAATTTTAGTTTAGAAAACTTTTGTATTAGAACCAATAAAGGGCCCAGTCTGGTGGCTCAGTGGAATGGCACTGGCTCATGAACCCAAAGGTCTCTGGTTTGATTCCCAGCCAGTGCACATACCCAGGGTGCAAGTCAGGCCTCCAGCCAGATCCATAGCTGGAGGCAGGTGAAAGGCAACCATACATTGATGTGTCTCTCCCTTTCTTCCTCCCTCCCTGCCCTTCTCTTTAAAAATAATGAATAAAGTCTTTTAAAAAATCAAAAAACAATAAAACTCAGT
The DNA here is from genome assembly GCA_004026585.1 of Noctilio leporinus. Classification (NCBI taxonomy): domain Eukaryota; kingdom Metazoa; phylum Chordata; class Mammalia; order Chiroptera; family Noctilionidae; genus Noctilio; species Noctilio leporinus. Next base: position 46,286 of record PVIW01005607.1, read on the forward strand.
GGACTCATGGGTCTGTATAGTGGGAGAAAACTTTGACATATATTTTCACTGTTAAACATATTACATGATGTTAAACAATAACTCAGTATTATTAGTGGAGATAAATTATCAGTATATTATCCCCCTAATAGTGTTTTAAAATGATTCAATCACCATTAGAAACAGCACTGTTACTTTAGAATAACATGAGAGAATTTGTGTTGAAAAACTAATTTAAAAGTTAGATATAAATAAAAACATGAATATAGTGACTGTTGGATATTTTTAATAAGACTGAGCATGTGAAGTTAGACTTAGAATAGTACAACAATGAGACAGTAGATTAAATTACGGTATCTTTACTTCATCGGCCATTATGCAGCAACCAAAATGATTGTAACAATTAATAGAATGCTGAAAATAAAATTAATGCATAATAAGATAATATTTTTACTATGATGTGAACATCATATGGACAGAACAGACAAAGCTGATAGCTGTTGTGTGGAGGCTGAGAGATGATTTGCTTCTTTCTATTTTTTTTTTTTTATTTTAAAGATTTTATTTATTATTTTTAGAGAGAAGGGCAGGGAGGGAGAAAGAAAGGGAGAAAAACAGCAATGTATGGTTGCCTTTCACCTGCCTCCAGCTACAGACCTGGCTGGAGACCTGGTTTGCAACCTGGTTATGTGTCCTGGCTGGGGAATTGAACCAGCAACCTTCAGGTTCGCAGGCCTTATCCACTGTGCCACCAGCCACGGAGCTTCTTTCTATTAAAAAATATCCCTATACTTTATTCTGTTATTCATGGTTACCTTCAGTAAAAAGTGAAAGATTTATAGGATCTGAAGAGAAGCCAGAGTATGTTTTCATCGTTACTTTAAAAAATGGACTTGGAGGAAAAGGTTCTTGAATATTCTTTCCATTATATAACTAAAATAAATTTGGGGAAGGCAAATAATGGCTGCAACACAATGGTATTAAGTCTGTAACTGTTTTTGCTTAATTTCATTATTCTGGAGATTATAAATGCTGAAACCTAGATCCTAAGTATTAGTTTCAATGTCAAAGACAGAAAATATTTTGATGGCTCACTGTTATCTTCATACACATATTTATTGACTTATTGAGTCTTTATTTTTATTGAATTTATTGGGGTAACATTGGTTAATAAAAGTGGTTTCAAGTGTACAGTTCTATAATACATCACCCAAATGCAAGTCTCTTTCCACCACCTTTTGTTCCCCTTTATCCTTCTCAACCTACCCCCAACCCCTATCCCTTTGGTAATCACTCTACTGTGGTCTGTGTCTATGAGTATTTCTTTTCTTTATTTTGCTTAATCCCTTCATCTTTTCCTGCCAATACCCAAAACTCTCCCCTCTGGCACATGTAAGTCTGTTCCCTATATCAATGAGTCTATTTCAATTTTATTTATTATTTTGTTCCTTAGATTCTACATATAAGTGAAATTATATGGCATCTGTCTTTCACTGACTGGCTTATTTCACATAGCATAATGCCATATAGGTTAATGTATGCTGTCACAAATGATAACAGTTCCTGTTTTTTTTTTTTTTTTTTAAGGCCAAGTCACATTCCATTGTGTAAAAGCACCACAGCTTTTTTTATCCACTTATCTGATGGGCACTCAGGCTGGTTCTAAATGTTGGCTATTATAAATGTTGCAGTGAACATAGGGTGCGTACCTTCTTTCAAATTAATGTTTTGGACTCCTTTGTGTATCTACCCATGAATGGAATTGCTGGGTCATAAGACAGTAGCATTTTTTACTTTTTGAGAAACTTCCATACTGTTTTCCACAGTGGCTGCACCAATCTGCATTCCCACCAACAGTGCACAAAGGATCCCTTTTCTCCACATCCTCACCAGCACTAGCTGTTTGTTGATTTGTCAATGATGGCTATTCTGACAGGTGTAGGTGATAACTCATTGTGATTTTAATTTGCAGTTCTCTGATGATTAGTGACATTAATCATCTTTTCATATGCTTATTGGCCATCTGTATGTCCTCTTTAGAGAAGTGTTTATTTAGATCCTGTGCCCATTTTTTAATTGGATTTTTTGTTTATTTGGTGTTGAGTTGTTTAAGTTCTTTATAAAATTTCGATATTAACCCATTATCAGATGTAGCATGGGCAAGTATGTTCTCCTAGTCAGTGGGTTGTCTTTTGATTTTGTTGATGGTATCATTTGCTGTGCAAAGATTTTTAAATTTGATATAGCCTAATTAGTTTTTTTTCTTTTGTTTTTCTTGCCCAGGGAAATATATCAGAAGAAATATTGTTATGAGGCATGTTCAGGATTTTTTTTTCAATGTATGGTTGCTTTTCACCTGCCTCCACCCACAGACCTGACTGGAGACCTGGTTTGCAACCTTGTTATGTGCCCTGGCTGGGGAATCGAACCTGCGACCTTTGGGTTTGCAGGCCAGTGCCTTATCAACTGTGCTACCAGCCAGGGTTTTTATTGAGGATTTTTGCATCTATATTCATCAGAGACATTGGCCTATAATTTTCTTATCTTGTAAACTTATTGTCTGGCTTTGCTATTAAGACAATGCTGGCTTTGTAAAATGAGTTCAGAAGTATTCTCTACTCCTTGATTATTTGGAAGAGTTTTAGAAAGGGTAAATTTTTTTAAGTGCACACAAAAAACATACAAAACAGGACAGAAAAGATGGCCACAGAGTAGAGAGCAGTGCTGATGCCATTCTTGAGTACCAGAGCAGCTGGAAGATAGGATAGGGAGCACAAGATATCTGCAGGTCCCTAAGAATTGGAGTGGTAAGTATCCAGACTCATGGGACCACAGCCCAGAGGTTGCAGAGATCTACAGGAGAGCAGGAAAAACTCAAAAGCAGTGCAAGAAAAAGGATAGAAGGAGTGTCTCTCAATCAGCCAACTTGAAGGAAAGGAGCAACATACACAACCAATCCAAAATACAGCCAGACAGCCCAAGTTAACAACATAAAGGCCACCCCAAGAACAACAAGTGGAGAAAATCTAGAAGAGTGCAACACTGAACTCCACAAATCTCCTAACACAGAAAGGTGCTCCACAAAGTCAGAGAAGCAAAGCAGATTAATCCAAGAAAAAAAAAAACAACAAACAAAAAGGACACCCAAAAATGGGGGGGGGGGAGAATCAGTTCATCACCAAAAGGAAAGGAAGAATCCCCAGAAATATCACTAAATGAAACACAGGCAAACAGACCATCAGACATGGCATTCAAAAGAATTATGATAGAGAAGCTCAATGAGCTCAGCCAGTTCAAAGAAAACTATAAACAACTCCAGAGGTACAACAAAGAACTCCAGGGAAGTTACAAGGAACTTACTGAGAGCTACACCAGCATTAAAAAGAAGTTAGAAACTATCAATAAGAGCCAGGAGGAAATGAAGAATACACTTTCTGAATTGAAGAATACAGTAGAAGGAATCAAGAGTAGACTAGAGGAAGCAGAGGACCAGATCAGAGAGTTAGAAGACAATGTAGACAAATATTCCAAGACAGGACAAGAGAATGAAAAAAGGCTTAACAAGAATGAAGAGACCGAATAACCATCAGGTACCTAAAAAGGTACTCAATATCAGTAATCAGAAAAATGCAAATAAAAATAAAAATTACATTAAAAAAAAAAAGAATGAAGAGATTGTAAGAGAGCTGCAGGACAACATGAAATGCAATAACATCCATATCATAGGGATACCAGAAGGAGAAGAGAAACAAGGGATGGAAAACCTGTTCAAAAAAGTAATGAGAGAAAATTTCTCTAACATGATGAGTGAAAATGTTACTCAAGTTCAGGAAACACAGAGGGTCCCAATGAAGATGAATCCAAACAGACCCACTCAAAGACACATTATAATTAAAATGGCAAATTTCAAAGACAAAGAGAGAATCCTAAAAGCATCAAGAGAGAAACAGCAAATAACATACAAGGGGGCTCCAATAAGGCTATGAAATGATTATTGAATAGAAACAATACAAGCCAGGAGGGAATGGCAAAAAATATTCCAAGTAAAGGGAAAAAAATAACTGCAACGAAAAATACTCTACCCAGCAAGACTCTCATTCAAAATGAAAGGAGAAATAAGGAGTTTCCCAGATAAAAGAAGACTAAAAGAATACATCTCTACCAAACCAGCATTGTAAGAAATGCTAAAGGGTCTGCTTTAAAAAAAAACAAATGAAGAAACAATGAGAGCCAAAGAGGAATACAGACACAAAGGGAGAAAATGGCAATAAATATCACTCAATAATAACCTCAAATGTAAATGGATTACGTGCACCAATCAAAAGTCATAGGGTAGTTGAATGGATAAGAAAATATGACTCACATATATGCTGTCTTTAAGAGACCCACCTTAGAACAAAAGATTGACACAGATGGAAAGTGAAGGGATGGAAAAATATATATCAAGCAAATGGACATAAAAAAAGGCTGGAGTAGCAATACTTATTTGAGACAAAATAGATTTTACGATGAAGGCCATAAAAAGAGATAAAGAAGGACACTTCATAATACTTAAGGGAACAATTCATCAAGAAGAAATAACTCTGGTAAACATATATGCACTCAACGTAGGAACTGTGAAATATATAAGGAAAATCTTGGAAGACTTTAAAAATGACATAGACAGCCACACACTAATAGTAGGGGATTTTAATATCCCACTATCAACAATGAACAGATCTTCCAAACAAAAAATCACTAAGTATGTTGTGGCATTGGACAACACTCTAGAGGAAACGGACCTAACGTATATACAGAACCTTTTACCCCAAAGAAGCAAAATACACATTCTTTTTACTTTTATTTATTTATTTATTTATTTAAATAAATTTAAAAGAGATTTTATTTATTATTTTTAGAGAGAGAGGAAAGGAAAAAGACATCAATCTATGGTTGCCTTTCACCTGCCTCCAACCATGGATCTGGCGGGAGACCTGGCTTGCAACCTGGTTATGTGCCCTGGCTGGGAATTGAACCAGCAACCTTTGGGTTAGCAGGCCAGCTCCTTATCCACTGTGCCACCAGCCAGGGCCTTACACATTCTTTTTAAATGCACATGGAACATTCTCTAAGATAGACTACATGGTAGGTAACAAGACAAGCTTCCACAAGTACAGGACAATTGAAATCCTGTCAAGCACCTTCTCAGATCACATTGCCTTGAAACTGGAAACCAATCTCAAGGCAAAAAACCAAAAACACTCTAACTCATGGAGACTGAATAACATGCTTTTAAGTAATGAATGGGTTAACAATGAGATCAAAGATGAAATCAAAGTTTCTGGAAACAAATGACAGTGAATACACAACAGTCCAAAACTTATGGGACACAGCAAAGGCAGTCCTCAGAGGTAAATTCATAGCAATACAGGCTTAACTGAAAAGGTTAGAAGAAGCCTATACAAACAACCTAACCGCAAAGCTGCAAGAACTAGAGGAGCAACAACAAAGCCCAGCGCAAGTAGAAGGAAGGAAATCATCAAGATCAGAGCAGAACTAAATAACTTAGAGACTCAAACTACAATTCGAAGAATCAACAAGTCTAGGACCTGATTCTTTGAAAAAATAAACAAAATTGACAAGCCTTTATCCAGATTCATCAAGAAAAATAGAGAGAGACCCCAAATAAACAGAATCAGAATCAACAGAGGAGACATCACAACTGATACTTCAGAAATACAAAGAATTGTATGACATGACATATGACAGCCTGGGTGAAATGGACACATTACTGAAAATGAATAATCTACCAAAACTGAATCCAGAAGAAGAAGAAATCCTGAATAGGCCAATAACAACTAGTGAAATTGAAGAAGTAATCCAAAATCTCCCAAAGCACCAGAATCCTGAACCAGATGGATACACAGGTGAATTTTACCAAACATTTAAAGAGGAACTAACTCCTATCCTTCTCAAACTATACCAAAAATCCAGGAAGGGGGTAGACTCCCAAACTCTTTGTATGAGGCCAATATTATTCTAATCCCCAAAACAGGTCAAGACACAACTAAGAAAGAAAACTATAGGCCAATATCTCTGATGAACATAGATGCTAAGATTCTCAACAAAATATTGGCCATCCGGTTTTAGAGTAAATTACGAAGATCATACACCATGATCAAGTGGGTTTCATCCCAGGGATGCATGGATGGTACAACATTTGTAAATCAATCAATGTAATACATCATATCAACAAAAATGAAAGATAAAAACCATATGATCATATCAATAGATGCTGAAAAAGGATTTGAAAAAGTACAGCAACCATTTATGATAAAAACCCTCAGCAAAATGGGAATAGAGGGAGCATACCTCATCATGAGAAAGGCCATATACGAGAAACCTGAAGCCAACATCATACTCAATGGGGAAAAACTAAAAACTTTCCCCCTAAGATCAGGAATGAGACAAGGCTGTCCACTTTCTCCACTTCTGTTCAACATCATCTTGGAAGTTCTAGCCATAGCCATCAGAGAAGAAAAAGGAATCAAAGGTATCCAAATTGGAAAGGAGGAAGTCAAACTGTCATTCTTTGCAGATGATATGATAGTGTACATACAAAACCTGATAGGCTCCACCAAAAACTCACTCAACCTAATAAGCAAATTTAGCAAAATAGCTGGGTATAAAATCAATATCTAGAAATCAAAAGATTTTTGTTTACCAATAATGAAACATCAGAGAAAGAAGCTAGAAAACAAATCCTATTTACCATAGCAATAAGAATAATAAAGTACCTAGGGATAAACTTAACCAAAGAGGTGAAAGACCTGTACTCAGATAAGTACAGAACATTGAAGAAAGAAGTTAAGGAAGGTACAAATAAATGGATGCATATACCATGTTCATGGATAAGAAAAATTAACATCATTAAAATATCCATACTACCCGAAGGAATCTATAGATTCAATGCAATCCTAATTAAAATACCAATGACAGACTTTACAGAAATAGAAAAAATACTTCAAAAATTTATATGGAGCCAAAAATGCCCAGAAATAGCCACAGCAATCTTGAGAAAGAAGAACAAGGCAGGAGGAATCACAATACTGGACATCAAACTATACTACAAGGCTACTGTCATCAAAACAGCCTGGTACTGGCATTAGAATAGACATGTAGATCAATGGAACAGAATAGAGAGCCCAGACATAAACCCAGTACTCTATGGTCAATTAATATTTGACAAAGGGGGAAGGAACATAAAATGGAGTAAAAACAGTCTCTTCAGCAAGTGGTGTTGGGAGAACTGGACAGTAACATACAAAAAGATAAAATTAGACCGCCAACTTACACCATACACCAAAATAAACTCAAGATGAATAAAGGACTTAAACATAAGCAGTGCCACCATAAAGGTTCTGGAGAAAAATATAAGCAATACAATTTTAGATATCCTACACAGAAATATGTTTACTGATACTTCACCAAGAGCAAAGGAAATAAAAGAACAAATCAACAAATGGAACTATATTAAATTGAAAAGTTTCTGTTCAGGCTAAAGAAAACACCAGCAGAATTAAAAGGGAACCAATTGCATGGGAAAACATATTTGCCAATGATGCCTCAGACAAGGGTTTGATCTCCAAAATATATAAAGAACTAATGAAACTCAACATCAGGGAGACAGAAAGCCCAATTAAAAAATGGGCAAAAGACCTGAGCAGACACCTCACTGAGGAAGACATACAAAGGGACCAGAGACATATGAAAGAATGCTCAACATCACTAACCATTTGAGAGATGCAAATTGAAACCACAATATGATACCACCTCACCCCTGTCAGAATGGCAATCATCAACAAATCAACAAACAACAAGTGTTGGTGAGGATGTGGGGCAAAGTGAACCCTGGTGCACTGTTGATGAGAATGCAAGGTAGTGCAGCCACTATGGAAAACAGTATGGAGTTCCCTTAGAAAACTGAAAATGGAATGCCTTTTCAGCCAGCAATTCCACTACTAGGACTATACCTGAAACATCCTGAAACACCAATTCATAATAACCTATGTACCCCTATGTTCATGGCAGCATTATTTAAATAGCCAAATGCTGGAAGCAGCCTAAGTGCCCATCAGTGGATGACTGGATCAAAAAACTTTGGTACATTTATACAATGGAATGCTACACAGCAGAAAGAAAGAAGGAACTCCTATCCTTTGCAACAACATAGATGGAACTAGAAAGTATTATGCTTAACGAAATAAGCCAGTCAGTGAAAAACAAATACCATGTGATCTCACCTATTACTGGACAATAATGAACAAAACAAACAACAAGCAAAACAGAACCAGGTATATGAATACAGTGAATAGGCCTTCAGTGGGTAGGGGCAGGGGGGCAAAGGGAGGGGGCAGGAAAATGCAAAGAAGGGGAGCAGTTTAGCCAAGAACCTAGTATGGAAGGACCATGGACATGGACAACAAGTGGGATTGACTTTGTTGGGGAGTGAGTGGGTGGGGCAGGGGACAGAGGGGATTAAAAAGGGGATGAATGTAATACAACAACAATAAAATTAAATTAAAAAACATACAAAACATTGAGGAAAATGCACAAGATAGTAAACATTTTTATAAAAATGCAAATGATTAATAAATATATTGAAAAAGTTTCACTTCACTATAAAATACATTTAAATTAAAACAAAATACCTTTAACAATATATTAGACCATCAAATAATTTTTTAAAATATTGGCAGGGGTAGCAGGAAGTAGAAATTTATTATTGATAAGAAAGTAAATGGGTAAAAATTTTAGTGAGAGCAATTTGGTTACATGTACTTAAACTAAGTATTCTGTGCTTATTAGACAATCCTAAATTGATTATACATGCCCAAATATCTAAATTACTTGTGTAGAACTTTCTTTTATATATATATATATATAAAAGGTCTGTCCTGAAAGTATCAAGCCAATGTTAATATAATTAAAACAGTTTGCATGGCCACTACTTCTAGAACAGACTACACACAAACACACAAACACACACACACATATTCACAGATATAGTAAAAGAAGGGAATGTGACAGGATATTAATAGTGTTTATATCTTTTTATGGTTTGATTACCTTTCTTCTTTATTGACTGATTTTTCTAAATAATGATTATATATTACTTTTGTAAAAATAAAGGCATTCTCATTTCAAATATAATGTTATTAATAGTGATTGATCTTTAATAGTACTTTATAATCATGAAGCAATACTCAAGGTGCTTTTATATACACACATCATTTTTGCTTCACAGTTGTGTAAGTTGATTTGAGCTGAAATAATCATTAGTCTCATTTTACAGAATGAGACATTTCTCAGGAAAATCATTCTAATTTTACTTTAATGTGAAACACAGTCTGACAAAAGAAAAGCCAGATAAACAAATGGTATTTTATTGAATTTTCTTTTTTGATTCTTGATATATGAAGGATGTTTTACAATCAACAACCACCTTCATGAAATAATAAAGAGTTTTCATTGTGGCTGATTTCAAATCATATTTGACCAAGTCATTCTTTCCCTCTAATATTAAACTCTTGTTATTTAAAGAAAAATTTTGCAGGCAGATTTGAGTAAGTTTCCATAAATTCATCCAAACAGGTTGAAAGCTGCACTATAATGCAAATAAGCATTTTCCCTATCATGTTGGTATATTGATTTACATATTTCATAAATATACATAATTTACATTTTTAAGGCTTAATAAATTGAGTTATAACTGAAACGATGTGAGGTAAATTTGATTTTCATCTCTTATTTTCATTCCATGTTAGGTCATACATTAATTCAGTAAATAGAAAGTGAGCAGAAAATTCTCATCCAGAGTGGCGGAAATATACTATTTATATTAATGACTTGATACATTTAAATAAGTCGTGTAATGCATCAGAATGAAACCAAGTTTTATTTTTAAAAGATGAGAAAAAAATTTTAAATAGCACATAAAATAAACAGAAAATTTTAAAATGCTAATGTTACATAATATAAAATCCATTTTAATCAGAAATGTGGGAGAATAGTCACAATTAAATCATAAAAGAACTCAAACTCTAATGAGTAACCAGAATAAAACCTCACACAGCTATGTGTCTAATTTTTCTTTTCTATCCATAACCTACTTTAATTGGTATTTTACATTTAAAATTATGTATAATATTAAATAATGTTTATTTTATAATAAACATGAACTGTTATCTCTAGAAAAATGAGGTGAACTTGATCCTCATTCAGTCTATGAGATCTGTCCAGAAAAAGTCCATCCATTGTTAATATAATGAGAACAGTTTGCATAACATCAGTGTAACATGGCAGCCAAGGAAAATGGACTGGACTGTGCATGTGTGAACAATGACAACTTTACTAGTCAGTGGGGGTGTAGATGCCACTGACTGAACATGTGTACTGTGTGGCTATCACATTCAAAATGACTGAGCCATTAAAGCAATGAGTTTGCATCAGATTTTGTGTTTCCTCTGCAGAAATTGGATGATTCAGAAGGTTGCAGCTATGGGCAACTGGAGATTGGCAGCTTCATCACAACGCATCTGTTCATGCATTACTTTTCATCCAGAGTGTTTTTTGGAAACATCAAATCACCCAGATGACTCAGACTCCTACAGCCCAAATTTGGCACCCTGTAATGTCTGCCTTTTCCCAAAACTAAATCAACTTTGAAATGGAAGAGATTTCAGACTGTTGATGAGATTCAGGAAAATACAACAGGACAGCTGATGTCTATTGGGAGAACTGTGTGAGGTCCCAAGTTGCCTAGTATGAAGGATACTGAGGCATCGTTGTCCTATGTACAATGTTTCTTGTATCTTGTATCTTGTGTTTTCTGCAATAAATATCATTCTTTCATATTATATTGTTGGATACTTTCTGGAGAGTTTTCATATATCTACCTTTTTTCAGTATAAAAGGAGGAATAATTTTTTACCTTTATTTCTGGTTAAATCACAGACATTCAAGTCTGAGGTTAAGGTTACAGACTGAGATTGTGAAAAAAACTGGTAACTTTTGTAAGGGGCCATAGTTTAGGACCTTGAGCCTTTCACAAGTGTTGATAATTCAGAGCTATACTCCATAGCATAATTAATAATTAATTATTCATATTGATAGGAAAATTCTACAGACATTCTTTCCTAAGACTTTAAAAGTTTTTATTGAGGACTTAGTCATATTAACTTGTCAAAGTATTTTTGGATTTACTTGGTAAGTCAGTGCAAAGATAAAACTTACCAATACTACTACCACTGCCACTCTAACAGATTTTAGTGTAGGATCAATATGTATTGATTTTACTTGAGAGTAGACTATTTAGCACAATTAATCTAACATTATAAATATGGTTTGTAATATTTAATACTAAATATAAAAATAAAATTAAAAACTTTAACTTCATGGAAGTGCTAATAGACTTTTTAAAAGAAAATATGTCTTTTAAGAAGACAGAAAGTCAAAGCAGACCAATGTAAGCAGAAACAAACAAGAAGAGCCACCTAAAATAGGGAGACAAAGAAACAACCTCCCAGCAAAAGGAAAGGAGGAATCCCTGAGTCCTAAATGAAATAGAGGCAAACAAACTATCAGATACAGAACTCAAAATAATGATGATAGAGAAACTCAATGAGCTCAGCAAACTCAAAGAAAACTACAAATAACTTAAGGGGAACTACAAAAAACTCAAAGGAAATAAAAGAACAAATAAAAAAATGGGACTATATCAAATTGAAAAGTTTCTGTTCAGCTAAAGAAAATATCAGCAAAATTCAAAGGGAACCAACTGTATGGGAAAACATAATTGCCAATGATACCTCAGACAAGGGTCTGATCTCCAAAATATATAAAGAACTAATGCGACTCAACACCAGGGAGACAGACAACCCAAAAAAATGGGCAAAGGACCTGAACAGACAACTCACTGAGGAAGATATATACAAAGGGCCCAGAGGCATATGAAAGAATGCTCAACATCACTAGTCATCAGAGAGATGAAAATTAAAACCACAATAAGATACCACCTCACACCTGGCAGAATGGCAATCATCAGCAAATCAACAAACAACAAGTGTTGGCAAGGATGCGGGGCAAAGGGAACCCTCATACACTGTTGGTGGGAATGTAGGCTGGTGCAGCCACTGTGGAAAACAGTATGGGGTTTCCTTAAAAAACTGAAAATGGAACTGCCTTTTGATCCAGCAATTCCACTACTTGGACTATACCCAAAGAATCCTGAAATACCAATTCAACCACTGTGATACCAGCCAGGGCCTGCAATATTTATATTTTTAATGGTTTGTTTAATTTTGAAATAACAGTGGTAACTATATAATCTATAGATTCTATAGATTCATTATGTAAATTGCAGCTAAATACCCATGTTCATTCAATCCTTTTTTGTCTATCTGCTATTTCCTTTGTTATCTGAAGAAAATTTCAATTTAGACATTTTCAACTTAAGAACAATATCCTAGTTACTTATTATCAATGCTCTATTTATTATACCAAAATGAAGACCCATTTTGTTTTATTTTGTAGATGCGCTTCAGATAACACAGTTGCAGACCCACTGCTACTTTAATAATTAACTGATGAACAATAGCTTTCCTGATTTGCAATGTATTTAGAAAAAGCATCAAAATGCAAAAAAAAAAAAAAAATCATAAGAACCTATGCACATCTATATTCATTGCGGCACTATTTACAATAGCCAAGTGCTGGAAACAGCCTAAGTGCCCATCAGTGGATGACTGGATCAAAAAACTTTGGTACATTTACACAATGGAATTCTATATAGCAGAAAGAAAGAAGGAACTTGTACCCTTTGCAACAACATGGATGGAACTGGAGAGTATTATGCTTAGTGAAATAAGCCAGTCAGTGAAAGACAGATACCATATGATCTCACCTATTACAGGACAATAATGAGCAAAACTAACAACAAGCAAAACAGAACCAAATATATGAATACAGTGAATAGGCCTTCAGTGGTCAGGGAGAAGGGGTTTGCAGGGGGGCGAGGCAGAGGCAAGGAAGGGGAGCAGTTTAGACAAGAACCTAGTATAAAGGAACCATGGACATGGACAACAGGTGGGATTGACTTTGGGGGGAGTGGGCGGGTGGGGAGGGGGATAGAGGGGAGCAAAAAGGTGATGGATGTAATACAACAACAATAAAACTTTAAAAATGTATTAAAAAAAAACCAGGAGGAAATGAAGAATACAATTTTCAAATTGAAGAACTCAGTAGAAGGAATCAAAACCAGGCTGGAGGAAGCAGAGGATCAGATCAGCAAGCTGGAGGTCAACATAGAAAAAGATTCCCAGCCAATGCAAGAAAATGAGAAAAAACTGGAAAAGAATGAAGAGGTTTTAAGATAGCTTCAGAATAACATGAAACATAATATCTATATCATAGGGATAGCAGCAGAAGAAGAAAAGCAAGTGATAAAAAAATCTGTTTGAAAAAGTAATGACAGAAAACTTACTTAACTTGAGGAAAGTAAATGTCATGCAAGTTCAGGAAGCACAGAAGGTCCCAATGAAGATGAACCCAAAGAGGCCCATTCCAAGAAATATCATAATTAACATGGCAAATTTCAAAGACAAAGAGAGAGAATCCTAAAAGCAGCAAGAGAGAAATAGGTAATAACATACAAGGGGGCTCTGATAAGATTATCGGGTATTTTTTCAACAGATGCACTACAGGCCAGAAATGATTGGCTAAAATTATTTCAAGCAATGAAAAACAAAGGTCTAAAACCAAGACTACTCTACCCAGCAAGGCTCTCATTCAAAATAGTAGGTGAAGTAAGGAGTTTTCCAATGGGAGGCTAAAAGACAGCATTTCCACCAAACCAGCATTACAAGAGATGGTAAAGGGGATGCTTTAAGAAGATGAAGAAACAGAGAGAGACAGAGGAACATAGATACAAAGGGAAAAAATGACAATGAATAAGTACCTATCAATAATAACCTTAAATGTAAATGTATTAAATGCACCAATCAAAAGATATAGGGTAGCTGAATGGATAAGAACCAACTTTAACTTATGAATGTTTTAAAATAATCTTGTTATAAGTAGATCTTACTAAATAATGTATAGTTTTGTATTTTTGCTATATCTGAATTACTGCAGGTTGTTTTCTTAGATTGAAATTATTTCCTAAGTTGAGAAAATCAAGTTATTTGCAGTGACTCTTAGAAAAATTGAATACAGTTAAGGAACAAAAGAAGTAAGAAAATGTGGATGTAATATTACATATAATATAAGCTATCTTTCTTATTCAGTTACAAAATATGTGCTTGTTTATGGATGTATAATATATATATTTTATTAGCAATTTATGTTTTAATTATCAATCAACTGGCAGTTGGTGTGTTGAGAAACTAGTCAATCTTCAGGTTAGAAAAGATGCTGAGAATGAACTAGTTTGAGGTGGATGTTACCAACTACTAAACTACATGATTCATGTACATAGCAATATATATTCTCATATTAGCATTTAAATTAGATGAGTTTCCTTTCAAGTAGATAGTGAAAACAGACATTTCTAGCAATGAAGGCCCCCAAACTGGGGATGCATGTGAAAATGTATTAATGCTATAGTAAACTTCATTATTCAAATGTGAATGTACCTAATTTCTACCTCAACAGACTCTAAAATAGTTCAGTGGTTAGTTTAGGATCACATAGGAAGTCAACCACAAGTTAAAAAAATAGGTAGAATACTATTCTACAAAATTATTTAAATCCTAGGCTTTTTAAGACCTCAGATTAATAGATACCATAATTTCTACTTTGCAGGGACCAGCTGAGCACTGCAGGTGCCATTATTTCTGAAGGCTTCAACTGGGGAAACATGTGTAGAGGAGAGACAGAGGGTATTGAGGAAAATGGGACCTCTGCATTGCAAAAAATAAAATCAATTTACTATCTAAGATGGAAAACTCCAAAAAGAGTAAGTTGTAGTTCCAGTAGCTTAAAATAAAGTTGAGTTGTATTATTGTAGGGGGTGGGATTTGACTCAGAAACCAAATTAATTTTTTACTATGTTCGGCACTGTCTCTAGGACAGCTTTCATAAAAGTGAATTCTGCATTACACCATTTATGTGATCTATTTCACAAAAATAGCATTCCATAGTAAAATAAGTTTTAAAGAGATATGCTTAATTAACTACTATATATAAAAATATTATCATTTAACATGTAATAATTATATAAGCTATTGACATATTTTAATTTTTTTGTATTAACTCTTCAAAAAGTTAATAGGGAAAATTGGGACAACTTTAATAGAAAAATATATGAATTAAAAAAATAGTACAAAATCTGTGATATAGCATAAAGTGTGTACTAGCCACATTTTAAGTGAATACCATATTGAACATTGTATATTTAAAGAATAAAGAAGACTAAGTCATTTGGGAATGAAAATTGAGTTTGTTTATTTATATATATTTTTTAGCTCAGGAGAAGTCTGCCTATAACTAAGCAAATGTAGGTAGGATCTGGGAAGGGTAATTACGAGATGAGACTTTTTTTCAGGGACAGAAATGAAAGAAAATACACCAAAATATTTCTAATAGAAAAAATTTTAAAGCAATTGATTGTTTTTTAAAAAATATTTTATTCATTATTTTTTAAGGGAAGGGAGGAAGAAAGGGAGGGAAAATCAATGTATGTTTGTGTTTCACCTGCCTTCAGCTAAGGATCTGGCTGGAGACTTGGCTTGCAACCTGGTTATGTGCCCTGACTGGGAATTGAACCAGCGACCTTTGGTTTCGAAGGCCAGTACCATTCCACTGAACCACAAGGTGCTCATAAAGCAATTAATTAAATTATGTTATTAGACATTGTCACAGAAGTAGAAATATTTTTTTCTAGGGTAATATTTGTAAAAATATGTATGTGTATAAATGTATTTGTGCATGTGTTTGGTAATATTGCAATTGACATTATTTAAATTAAAAAAACAAATGAATTAACATAAGCCTTTTGAAATAATGTAAAGAAAACTTTGTATTAATATGATTTGAGCGGCTGACAGAAGGCAGTGTAGTAATCAAATGGTGAATTGTCTGAATGTGTGAAAAAAGAAAAGTGCACATTGGTAGTTACACAATAGACAGGGGGATGTTAGGAATAATGGTGGAAATGGGGAAGCCAAATGACTTATATGCATGACACATGGACAAGAACTAAGGGAGGCATTGCTGGAAGAAATGAGAGATACTGGGTGGAGGGGGCAAAGGGAAATTTGGGACAATCGTATAGCAACATAATTAAAATATATTTAAAAGAAAATAAAAAGAAAATATACTTTTAAAACAAATCACCATATTATGATAATTGAAGAAAAATTAATTCATTTTTTGCAAATGAATTTAAATTTTCTATTTCATTGTTGTATAAGTTTCATTTGATACTATGAATATTAAGTACCTACAATAATCTAAAAGCTGTTAGTTATTAAAAATACTTGTGTAAATAAGGAACTTTCTTATCATTTCACAATTTATACAAATATCAAATCTTTATGTTGCATGCCTAAAACTAATATAGTGTTATATGTCAATTAGACCACAATTTAAAACAAAACAGAAAAACTTCCTTGGCCTTGAGAATTAACTCCAGCTGGAAGAAAAGCATGCCCTGCAATGGTAATACAACAAAATAAACTTGATGACAAGATAATATATAAGGTGATCTGATAGTTCTGAAGACAACGTAGGAAATCGGAAAGACATCAGGGATGACATGATGCTTGATCTATATTTTAAATCTTGAGAAATTTTCTAGGTACACAAGAAGATGGATAGATAATCCAAGCAGAAGGATCATTTAAATTTTTTAACTTATTTTTTTAAATTATTATTTTTAGAGAGAGGGGAAGGGAGAGGCAGAAAGGGAGGGAAACATTAATGTATGGTTGCCTTTCACCTGCCTCCAGCTATGGACCTGGTTGGAGATCTGGCGTGCAACCTGTAAAATTTTTTAAAAATATTTTATTTATTATTTTTAGAGAGAAGGAAGAGACAGAGGCAGGGAGGGAGAGAGACATCAATGGTGGTTGCCTTTCACCTGCTTCCAGCTACAGACCTGGCTGAAGACCTGGCTGAAGACCTGGCTGAAGACCTGGCTTGCAACCTTGTTATGTGCCCTGATTGGTAATTGAACCAGTGACCTTTGGGTTTGCAGGCCAGCGCCTTATCCACTGTGCCACCAGCCAGGGCCTAAATTTATTTACTTAATTAATTTTTAAATAAACTTAAAATTTTCTATGTGTTGATGAGTTTATTCTGTCTACCTTTCTGGAAAAAGTTGTTATAGAAAGTACTTTTTAAAGTATGTGCTATGTTCTAGGAACAAGAGATAAAGAAGTTACTAAAACAAAGCCCTACACCTCAAAGATTATAGTCTAGTTTGAAGTGTTTGTTATTTTATTGATTTGTAAGAACACTGTGTATTAAGGAAGATATTTTTGTCATATCATAGGAAAATTTTCTAAATTTCTATTGGCCTTTCAATTTAATTTTTTCTTTTCTTTCTTTTTATGTTATTTTACCTTTTGATGTTGAGGCACTCACAAGATGAATATCAATGCAATCTTTACCATTGATGTTGTGCTTAAAAAGACATTCCCTACTCCAACTTATATAACATTCACCTATATATTTTTAAATTTCATTACTGTTGTACTACATCTATCCCCTTTTTCCTCCCCTCTGTCCCCTTCCTCACCCACCCACTCCCCACCAAAGTCAATTCCACTTGTTGTCCATGTCCATGGTTCTTATATTTTTTATTTATTTATTTTTGTTTTCTTTAAAAAGTTTTTCCAATATGTATAATATAGGAATATATGAAAGGGAATATAAAAAGTTAATATACTACCAATCCCCATACCTTCCATTTCCCAAACCTAGAAACGAACTACTACAGTTTGGGATTCATCTTTTGAGATACACGCACATACACACACACAATATTTGGTTTTTGTTTTGTCCTCATGTAAAATGAAACCCTACAAATATTATTTTCCTCTGAAGATTAAAAGAGGGAATCATATGAAAATTAGGTGAAAATCTCAGCCAGAGATAAAACAAGTTAGGCCTGGTCAGGTAGCTCAGTTGCTTGGAGCATTGTGCAGATATATCAAGGTTGTGGGTCTCATCTCCAGTCACAGCACATAGAAGAAACAACCACTGAATGCATAAATGAATTGAACAACAAATCCACCTCTCTCTCTCTCTCTCTCATCAATAGATAATAATTTTAAAAAACAAGCTTATAATCCTTGTAGCCCTCTGTTTTTATATTTTAGGTTAACAAAAGCTCAGCCAGACTAGGTGTATCTTACTAGCCTGCAGTGTCCCTGCTTTTACGTAGTGCAGACTTGGCACCATGTGTACAGAGGTGAGGATCCTTCACTGCATTACTTGTGCACCAGGTCTGTTTCCCAGAAATGCTACCATGATCAAGGTTAGCCCTCCATCTCAGAATTGCTTCCAAATCCAGTCACTGCAATATCAACTTTATTTTAAAATTTAGTATCTGGATCTATAGATAAACCTAATCATATCAGAAGCTATTCAATGTTAAATTGCTCACTTGTTCCATTTTTATTCTCAAGTCTTTTGAATGCAAACTTTTTATGCATGCAGTATTACATATTTACAATAACATAGTTTTAGATATCTTCATGTCCTGTATTGTACCCCTCCAAATTCATATCTTGAAGCCCTAATCCTCAATATAGCTGATTTGTAAATAGGCTTTTAAGAAAGGTAATTAAATTTAAGTGAGATCATAAGAGGAGGCCTTAATCTGCTAAGAATGCTATTTTTAATATATATATTTTACTTTAATTTTATTGATGTTGTACTACATTTATCCCACTTTTTCCCCACTGCTCTCCCCTGCCGCATCATCCTCATCCCTCCTCGCACAGTCAACTCCATATGTCCAAGGATCATCCATGCTAGTTTCTTGACTAAACACTTCCCCTTCTTTGTTGTCTCCCCCTCCCCCTTCCCTCTGCACACTGAAGGGCTGTTCCTTGTATTCATGTTTCTGGTTTTACTTGTTTGCTTGTTTGTTTGTTTTATTCATTAGTCTCTTGTATTGGGTGAAGTCATATGGTATTTGTTTCACTGGCTTATTTCCCTAAGCATAATACTCTCTAATTCCATCCATGTTGTTGAAAAGGTAGGAGTTTCTTCTTTCTTTCTGCTCTGTAATATTCCATTGTGTAAATGTACCAAAGTTTTTTGATCCATTTATCCACTGATGGTCACTTAGGCTGTTTCCAGCACTTGGCTATTATAAATATTGCTGCAATGAACATAGGGGTATGTAGGTTCTTCTGAGTTCTTTGGGTAGGATTCTAGCAGTGAAATCACTGAGTCAAAAGGGAGTTCCATTTTTAGTTTTTTTTTTTTTTTAATTTTATTGTTGTTGTATTACATTCATCCCCTTTTTTGCTCCCCTTTGTCCCCCTCCCCACCCACCATTCCCCCCAAAGTCAATCCCACCTGTTGTCCATGTCCATGGTTCCTTTATACTAGGTTCTTGTCTAAGCTGCTCCCCTTTCTTGCCTCTGCCACCCCCCACCTCCCAACCCCCTTCCCCCTGACGACTGAAGGCCTATTCCTTGTATTCATATACTTGGTTCTGTTTTGCTTATTGTTAGTTTTGCTCATTATTGTCCTGTAATGGGTGAGATCATACGATATTTGTCCTTCACTGACTGGCTTATTTCACTAAGCATAATACTCTCCAGTTCCATCCATGTTGTTGCAAAGGGTACAAGTTCCTTCTTTCTTTCTGCTATATAGAATTCCATTGTGTAAATGTACCAAAGTTTTTTGATCCAATCATCCACCTGTGGGCACTTAGGCTGTTTCCAGCACCAGGCTATTGTAAATAGTGCCGCTATGAACATAGGTGTGCATAGGTTCTTATGAATTGGTGTTTCAGGATTCTTTGGGTATAATCCAAGTAGTGGAATTGCTGGATCAAAAGGCAGTTCCATTTTTAGTTTTTTAAGGAAACCCCATACTGTTTTCCACAGTGGCTGCACCAGCCTATATTCCCACCAACAGTGTATGAGGGTTCCCTTTGCTCCGCATCCTTGCCAACACTTGTTGTTTGTTGATTTGCTGATGATTGTCATTCTGACAGGTGTGAGGTGGTATCTTATTGTGGTTTTAATTTTCATCTCTCTGATGACTAGTGATGTTGAACATTCTTTCATATACCTCTGGGCCCTTTGTATATCTTCCTCAGTGAGTTGTCTGTTCAGGTCCTTTGCCCATTTTTTAAATGGGCTGTCTGTCTCCCTGGTGTTGAGTCGCATTAGTTCTTTATATATTTTGGAGATCGGACCCTTGTCTGAGGTATCATTGGCAAATATGTTTTCCCATACAGTTGGTTCCCTTTGAATTTTGCTGATATTTTCTTTATCTGAACAGAAACTTTTCATTTTGATATAGTCCCATTTGTTGATTTGTTCTTTTATTTCCTTTGCCCTTAGTGAAGTATCAGTAAACATACTTCTGTGTAGGATATCTAAAATGTTACTGACTATATTTTTATCCAGGACCTTTATGGTGGCACTGCTTATGTTTAAGTTCTTTTTCCATCTTGAGTTTGTTCTGGTGTATGGTGTAAGTTGGTGGTCTAGTTTTATCTTTTTGCATGTTGCTGTCCAGTTCTCCCAACACCATTTGTTGAGGAGACTGTTTTTACTCCATTGGATGTTCCTTCCCCCTTTGTCAAATATTAATTGACCACAGAGTCCTGGGTTTATGTCTCAGCTCTCTATCCTGTTTCATTGACCTGTATGTCTATCTTATGCCAGTACCAGACAGTTTTGATGACAGTAGCCTTGTAGTATAGTTTGATACCCAATATTGTGATTCTTCTTATTTTGTACTTCTTTCTCAAGATTGCTGAGGCCACTTGTGGTCGTTTTTGGCTCCATATAAATTTTGAAGTATTTTTTCTATATCTGTGAAATATGACATTGGAATTTTGATTGGGATTGCATTGAATCTGTAGATTGCTTTGGGTAATATGGACATTTTAATGATGTTAATTCTTCCCATCCATGAACATACTACATGTTTCCACTTATTTGTATCTTCTTTAATTTTTTTCTTCAGTGTTCTTTAGTTTTCTGAGTACAAGTTTTTACCTCCTTGGTTAAGTTTATTCTTAAGTACTTTATTTTTCTTGTTGCTACAGTAAAAGGGATTCGTTTTCTTGCTTCTATTTCTGTTGTTTCATTATTGGTATACAAAAATGCTTTTGATTTCTGGATATTTTTCTTATACCCATCTATTTTGCTAAATTTGCTTGTTAGGTTAAGTTTTTGGTGGAGCCCATTGGGTTTTGTTTGTACACTATCATATTATCTGCAAATAATGACAGTTTCTTTCACCTTTCCAATTTGGATATCTTTGATTCCTTTTACTAGTTTAATGGCTATGACTAGAAATTCCAAGATGATGTTGAACAGAAGCGGAGAAAGTGCACAGCCTTTTCTTATTCCTGATCTTAGGGGGAAAATTTTAAGTTTTTGCCCATTGAGTATGATGTTGGCTTCAGGTTTCTCTTATATGGCCTTTATGATGTTGAGGTATGCTCCCTCTATTCCCATTTTGCTGAGGGTTTTTACCATGAGTGGTTGTTGTACTTTATCAAATGCTTTTTCAGCATCTATTGATATTATCACATGGTTTTGTCTTTCATTTTGTTGATATGGTGTATTACATTGATTGATTTTCGAATGTTGTACCATCCTTGCATCCCTGGGAGGAAACCCACTTGATCATGATGTATGATCTTTTTAATGTATTGCTGGATCCAATATTTTGTTGAGAATCTTAGCATCTTTGTTCATCTGAGATATTAGCCTATGGTTTTCTTTCTCAGTTGTGCCTTGACCTGGTTTTGGCATTAGAATAATATTGGCCTCATAGAAAGAGTTTGGGGGTCTTCCCTCTTGTTGGATTTTTGGGAATATATTGACAAGAATAGGAGATAGTGTTTCTTTAAATGTTTCGTAGAATTCACCTGTGTATTCATCTGGTCCAGGGCTCTGGTGCTTTGGGAGATTTTAATTACTTCTTCAATTTCACTAGTTGTTATTGGCCTATTCAGGAATTCTTCTTCTTCTGGATTCAGTTTTAGTAGATTATAACTTTCCAGAAATGTGTCCATTAAACCCAGGTTGTCATATTTCTTGTCATATAATTGTTTGTAGTAATTTCTTACAGTCCTTTGTATTTCTGAAGTATCAGTTGTGATTTCTCCTCTGTCATTTCTGATTCTGTTTATTTGGGTCCTCTCTCTCTTTTTCTTGATGAATCTGGTTAAAGGCTTGTCAATTTTGTTTATTTTGTTAAAGAACCAGCTCCTAGACTTGTTGATTCTTCAAATTATGGTTTGAGTCTCTAAGTTATTTAGTTTTGCTCTGATCTTGACAATTTCCTTCCTTCTACTTTTTCTGGGCTTTGTTTGTGTTGCTCCTCTAGTTCTTGCAACTTTATGGTTAGGCTGTTTGTATAAGCTTCTTCTGACTTTTTTAGGTAGGCCTGTATTGCTATGAGTTTCCCTCTGAGGACTGCCTTTTCTGTGTCCCATAGGTTTTGGACTGTTGTGTATTCATTGTCATTTGTTTCCAGAAACTTTTTGATTTCATCTTTGATCTCATTGTTAACCCATTCCTTACTTAAAAGCATGTTATTCAATCTCCATGAGTTAGAGTGTTTTTCGTTTTTTGCCTTGAGATTGGTTTCTAGTTTCAAGGCATTGTGATCTGAGAAGGTGCTTGAGAAGGATTTCAATTGCCCTGTATTTGCAGAGACTTGTCTTGTGAACTACCATGTGGTCTGTCTTAGAGATTGTTCTATGTGCATTTTAAAATAATGTGTATTTTGCTTCTTTGGGGTAAAAGGCTCTGTATGTATCAGTTAGGTCCATTTCCTCTATTGTGTTGTTCAGTGCCACAACATACTTAGTGATATTTTGTTTGGAAGATCTGTCTATTGTTGATAGTGAGGTATTAAAATCCCCTACTATTAGTGTGTTGCTGTCTATATCCTTCTTGAAGTCCTCCAGGATTTTCCTTATATATTTCAGAGCTCATTCGTTGAGTGTATATATGTTTACCAGAGTTATTTCTTCTTGATGAATTGTTCCCTTAAGTATTATGAAATATCCTTCTTTATCTCTTTTTATGGTCTTGATCATAAAATCTATTTTATCTGAAATAAGTATTGCTACCCCAGCCTTTTTCTCATGTCTATTTGCTTGTTATATATTTTTCCATCCTTTCACTTTCAATGTGTATTGATTTTTTGTTCGGAGGTGGGTCTCTTGAAGACAGCATATATGTGGGCCATGTCTTCTTATCCATTCAACTACCCTATGTCTTTTGATTGGTGCACTTAATCCATTTACATTTAAGATTTTTATTGAGTGATACTTATTTATTGCCATTTTCCAACTTTGTACTTGTTTTCCTGTTTGACTCTCTCTGTTTCTTCATTTTTTTCTTTTTTTAAAGCAGGCCCTTTAGCATTTCTTACAATGCTGGTTTGGTAGAGCTATGTTCTTTTAGTCTTCTTTTGTCTGGGAAACTCCTTATTTCTCCTTCCATTTTAAATGAGAGCCTTGATGGGTAGAGTATTCTTGGTTGTAGGCCTTTGTTTCCCATTACTTGGAATATTTTTGCCATACCCTTCTGGCTTGTATTGTTTCTGAGTAATCATTTTATTGACTTATTGGAACTCCTTTATATGTTATTCGTCATTTCTCTCTTGATGCTTTTAGGATTCTCTCTTTGTCTTTGAAATTTGCCATTATAATTATAATGTGCCTTGGAGTTGGTCTGTTTGGGTTGATCTTCATTGGGACCCTTTGTGCTTCCTGAATTTGAATAACATTTTCACCCATTATGTTAGGGACATTTTCTGTCAATATTTTTTTGAGCAGATTTTCTATTCCTTGTTTCTCTTTTTCCTTCTGGTATCCCTATGATACAGATGTTATTGCATTTCATTTTATCCTGCAGCTCTCTATTTAAACCTCTTCATTCTTATTCAGCCTTTTTTCATTCACTTGTACTGTGTGGGATATTTTTCTACATTGTCTTCCAACTTGCTGATCTGGTCCTCTGATTCCTCTGGCCTACTGTTGATTCCTTCTACTGTATTCTTCAATTCAGAAATTGTATTCTTAATTTCCTCCTGGCTCTTACTGATAGTTTCTAAGTCCTTTTTAAAGCCGGTGTAGCTCTCAGTAAGTTCCTTGTAACTTCCCTGGAGTTCTTTGTCTTTCCCCTGGAGTTGTTTATAGTTTTCTTTGAGCTGGCTGAGCTCATTGAGCTTCTCTATCATAATTGTTTTGAATTCCATATCTGATAGTCTGTTTGCCTCTATTTCATTTAGTGATATTTCTGGGGATTCTGTCTTTCCTTTTGGTGATGGACTGATTCTTTTTTTCCCCCATTTTGGGTGTCTGTTGTTGTTAGTTTTTCTCTTGGATTAATCTGCTTTGATTCCCTGCCTTTGTAGAGCACCGTTCTGTGTTAGGAGATTTGTGGGGTTCAGTGTTGCAGTCTCCTAGATTTTCTCCACTTGTTGCTCTTGGGGTAGCCTTATTTCATTAACTTGGGCTGTCTGGTTGTATTTTTGATTGGTTGTATGTGTTGCTCCTTTCCCTCCAATTGGCTGATTGAGAGACACTCCTTCTATCCCATCTCATACACTGTTTTTCAGCTTCTCCTAAAACAGAACCACCAGTTCAGGCAAAATAACCACATTTTCAGAGATATCTTTCTCCTTTAATCCCCCTTTGGACTGCCTATGAATGTAGCTACATACCCATACCTTCCAAGGTAACCCCTACTTTTAATCACACCCTCAGCTGCAGCTGAGCCAGTCTTAATAGGGATGTAGATATGATAAGACTTATGCAAGGGGAAAAATGATGAAGTTGACTAAATTATAGGTAATTTGGAAGGGCGAAAAGGAATAGCAAAGATAGTAGGGGTAGGAGAGAGAATCCCAACTTATCTCTTCTATAGAAATGAGGAGAGGGAGAATCAGAATGCCTTAAGTGCTAGTGAACAGTATAAACATATATATATATATATATATATATATATATATATATATATATATGTTGCCACATCTAAATCACTGTCCTCCCTTAATGAGCCCTGATTGGTCCAGGTGAAGCCAGGACCTGTGTGCTTTTAGCAGAACAAAAGAATGTGTAGTTCCTAGTAGTACACCCACAAAAAAGAAAAAAAAAAAAAAGAAATAAAGAAAAAAAGAAAAGAAAAGAAATAAAGAAAAAAGAAACAAAGAAAGAAAGGGTTTAAGCAGCTGGGGAGGGGAGAAATACTTAGATTGAGGACTGGGAATGATTTGTATCAGAAGAGTGAGTAGACTTTAAAACAAGAGTAGGAGGAGGGTTTTGGGCATTTAGGTGCATTGAGATAGGGGAAGAGTAAAAATATGTAAGTTGGGATACACTATGGTATAAACAGTAATTACTTAAAATGCACTAATTGTGAGGGTTGGAAGTAACTTTTGAAAAGGGTATGTTAGGGATTAATAGTTCTTGTAGCTCTCGGTGTAACTCAGGTGCTTGAGGTTAGCAGCAATCCATTTCCTGAGTCTGCCTCTTTTTCTTGATGAAGTCTCTGCAGTCTACAGTCTAGCTGTGTGGTCTTGGAGTGGCAAGGCCTATGGCTGTCACAATCAGGGCTGATTCTGAGTGCCAGCCCCCAGGTAGGCTGAGCCTCCAGTAATCTAGTTGGGTTTTTGTGCTGCTGGTGTTTTGGGTACTTCCCTTCTCTCACTGGTTCTGTGTGAAGACCTGCAGGGTGCTTCTGTGGTGTCTATGGCTTGTCCTGCTCCACCTCCTAGAGGAGGTTCCTGCCTGTGATGGGCACCTGACTCCAAGGCGGGGTGGTCTGCAACCTCTCTGGCTCCTGTAATGGCTGGCCCTATCCCTGAAGTTCCCGGAGGTGGCAGCCACCATCTGCTAACAGTGCCTGGCTCCCCCGGGGTGAAGGCTAACTCTCCAAGTAGTCCAGCTCTTTGAGGGGTTTTTCACCACTGCCTCTGTGATGTGTGCTTGGCTCCCCAGAGGGTCCACAGCACAGCCTGCCAGCTAACGCTGCTCCTCCCCCTCCAGCTCCTCAAGGGGGCCTTTGTTCTTTGCAATAGGCACACCAGTTGCACCAGCTGTAAGTTCCTGGCATGCAGTTTTGAGTTTTGTGGGAATCTGCATGCAGGTGTGGGTGCACAGTGCTGGGCCTTCCCCCTTGCCAGGTCTCCAAGTTGCCCTCTACCTGGGTGGCGCAGTGGCACAATTTTTGGCCCTCTATCCGCTTCAGCTGGTGCACTTCCCAGCTCCCCTGCTCCTGCTCCCTGCGGGTCTCCCCTCCTCCACCTCTGGCTCAGGGAGGTGCTTCCTCTCTCAGTCTAAGGAGCAAGGCTCTCAAGCAGTTCCTCCCCTGCAGGAGTTCAATTCCTCATTCCCTCTGGAGTTTGCCCTCATTGTCCATACTTCATTGCTCAGATTTCTAGTCACCAGGGAGCCTGGAGCTGTCTTTAGCTAGAGACGCCCCTCTGGGCAGAGCCGCCACTGCCCAGAGCTGACCTTGTCCCACCAGCTGGTTTGGAACTATCTCACTTGCTCTCCTGTAGGTCTCTGCAGCCTCTGGGCTGTGCACCCCTGAGTCCAGATGCTTACTGCTCCAATTTGCAGGGACCTGTAGACATCTTGTTCTCCCTACCCTATCCTCCAGCTGCTCTAGCACTCGAGAATGCCATCAGCACTGCTCTCTATTCTGCCACCATCTTTCTACTAACCTGAGGTTATTATTGACAGATACTTATACATTGCCATTTTTCCCCTTTGTACCTGTGTTCCTCACTGTGTCTCTGTTTCTTCATCTTTTAAAAGCAGACCCTTTAGCATCTCTTGCAGTGTTGGTTTGGTGGAGATGTATTCTTTTAGTCTTCTTTTGTCTTGGAGTCTCTTTACTTCACCTTCTATTTTGAATGAGAGCCTTGGTGGGTAGAGTAGTCTTGGTTACATGCCTTTGTTTTTCATTACTTGGATTATTTTTTGCCATTCCATCTGGCTTGTATTGTTTTTGTTGATAAGTCATTTGATAACTCAATCAGAGCTCCCTATATGTTATTTGCTGTTTATCTCTTGATGCTTTTAGGATTCTCTCCTTGTCTTTGAATTTTGCCTTTTTTTAAAAGATTTTATTTCATTATTTTTAGAAAGAGGGGAAGGGAGAGAGGTAGAGAGGGAGAGAGACATCAATGTATGGTTGCGTTTCACCTGCCTCCAGCCACAGACTTGACTGGAGACCTGGTTTGCAACCTGGTTATGTGCCCTGGCTGGGGAATCGAACCTGCGACTGTTAGGTTTGCAGGCCGGCGCCTTACCCACTGTGCTACCAGCCTGGGCTCGAATTTTGCCATTTTAATTGTAATGTGTCTTGGAGTGGGTCTGTTTGGGTTTGTCTTCATTAGGACTCTCTGTGCATCCTGAACTTGAATGACTTCTTCACTCATCAAGTTAGGGAAGTTTTCCATCATTCCTTTTTTGAACAGGTTTTTCATCCCTTGTTTCTCTTCTCCTTCTGGTATCCCTATAATAGGGATTTTATTTTCTTTCATGTTGTCCTGTAGCTCTCTTAAAATCTCTTCATTCTTTTATGTCTTTTTTTTCATTTTGTTGCACTGTCTTGGAATATTTTTCTGTGGTGTCCTCCATATCACTGATATGATCCTCTGCTTTTTCTAGCCTGTTGTTAATTCCTTCTACTATATTCTTCAATTTGGAAATTGTGTTCTTCATTTCCTTCTGTCTCTTATTGATAGTTTCTATGTCCTTTTCAATGCTGCTATAGTTCTCAGTAAGTTCCTTGTAGCTTCCCTGGAATTTTTTGTAGTTTTCTTTGAACTCTCTGAGATCACCAAGTTTCTCTGTTATCATTACTTTGAATTCCATGTCTGATAGTTTACTTGCCTCTATTTCATTTAGCAATCTCTCTGGGGATTCCTCCTCTCCTTTCCATGATGGATTGGTTCTTTTTATCCCCATTTTTAGGTTTCTCTTATTTGCTTTTGCTTTTTAGATTGGTGTTTTTGAGTTCCTGTCTTTGCAGTGTGACCTCTGTCATGTAGAGGTGCACTTTCTTTACTTTCTGGATTCACCTCTGGTGACATCAGATCATTCCATAGTCTGGGCCTAGTCAGCCTGTTGGAGCCCTTCAGTTTTTAATGCAATTGAATCTGGATTACACCTGATAACTGTGTTCAGTTATCAGGTGTAGGTATTGCTGGGCAGAACCAATTAGCTCTGTTGTAAATCAATCAATCTGTGATCAGTGGTCACCGTAGGCACCACTGGGCAGGGCTAATTAATTCAGTTGTAATCCAATCAGTCTGTGATCAGCCACCAGGCTCAGGCACTACTAATCTTGGCAGATTGATTCAGTTATAATGCTTTCAACCTGTGATCAACTGCCAGGCTCAGACACAGCTTGATGGGACAGACAGATTCAATTATAAATCAATGAATCTGTGATTAGTTACCAGGTTCAGGTGTTTCTGGGCTAGGTAGATTGATCCAGTTGTAATCCAATGAATCTGTAATCAATGGTTATCTTAAGTACTGATGGTCAGGACCAATCAATTCAATTATAATCCAATGAATCTATGGTCAGCCACCAGGCTCAGGTGCCTCTGGGCTAGGCAGATTGATTCAGTTGTAGTGCAGTGATTCTGTAATCAGCCACCATGATCAGACCCTGCTGGCCAGGACAGATTGATTCAGTTATGAATCAATGAATCTGTAATCAGCCTTCAGTCTTAGATGCAGCTTGGCAGGACAGACAGATTCAGTTGTAAATCAATGATTCTCTGATGAGCCACCAGGCCCAAGTGCCACTGGGTGAGACAAACCAACTCAGCTGCAATCCAATGAATCTGCCAATAGCCACCAGGCTCAGACTCTGCCAGGTGGGACAGGCTGATCCAGTAGTCACATTGTGATGAAACATCCTCTTTTGTTCTGTTCATGGTTATAAGGTTTCTTTTCAGCTGGTGTTGTATTGGTTATTCCAGATGATTTTTTCTCAATTAAGTTGTAATTCCAGATTGGTCATGGGAGGAGATTGGTGTAGCTCTACTTACTCCTCTGCCATCTTGGTCAACTCTCAAGACTGCTATTCTTATATGAAGACAAAACACTAGAGCTCTCTCTCCCCATTAACCCACAGAGGAAAGGCCCCATGTCTTGATCTCAGATTTCTAGCTTCCAGAACTCTGACAAAATAAATTTCTCTCGGTTAAGGCCCCTGATCAGTGCCATTCAGTTATAGCATCCCAAGCTGACCAAAACAGGTACTGATGAGCAATATTTTAGGCATTTTATACAAGCAAAAGGCTTATGTTAAAATATTTCTTACATAACCTGTGTTTGGTGTGTATAATTGTCATATTAAGTTTATAAATGACTGCATATGAGTATATGACAGTATTATTGATTTATGCAGATGACTATAAATGAATCTTATGTAGCCAGTTCAAATGTAGAGTCAAAGCACATGATTTATATAGTTTATGATTGAGAATGATCACCCTCTTCCTTTAGAAGGAACTGGGAACAAAAAAATAAAATGCTATTTCTCTAAGCATTAGTACTAAAACAAACAATGGGAAATATAAACAAACCTGCATGTTCATTTTTGAAAAAAAAATTTTCCTAGTGACTCTAACTTTATAGGTGATTTAATTTCTGAATGCTAGCAGTTCAAACCAGAATATATACCTAAATTCATTTTTCAGCGACTTATTATAATAGTATGATGACTTTGACTTATTTACTCAAACTCTCTTTGCCTAAGTTTAGTCACCTGTATAACAGAGATAATAACTCCTGTCTGATAGGGTAAATAGAGTAAATGACCTAATACATGTAAAGCACTTGAAACAGTGCTTGATACATAACAAACACTATCATTATTATTGTTGTGATTATTATTATTCAGATGATAATGAGTTCATGGAAATAAGGACAAAGAACTATGTGAAAGAGGAAGGCATAAACAGGTATAAATAAAGCAAAATGGTATTAAGTTTTATGTGTAAATGCCTTTCAGTAAAGTTAGTGTAACTGAAAAACACCAGAAAGGTGGAATGCAAGAAAGAATGGCTTAGTTAGGGGTCTTTTCTAGTCAAATTAGAGGCAATCAAGTATGGAGAAACTATTCATAAATGAATTATTAATCACACACTGTAAAGTCAAATTGGTTACACATATTTTAAACTTGTGGTTCTCAACTCTTGCTACACAATGAATTAATCTGGAAAATCTTTAGAAACACTAGAACCTGGGTCCTATCCTTAAATTTTCATGTCATGTTTGGAACCTAAACACTTGGTGGGGTTTGTTTTTTTTTTTTCCCTTTTTAGAACCCTAAGTTGATTTTAATAAGCAACCAGGATTAATTCCAGTTTTAGGGCTATGGTTCTTAAAATGTAGTCCTGGACCAGCAACATTAGCTTTACCTAAGAATTTGTTAGAAATGCAAATTTGTGGGGCTCACCACAGAGGAACTGAATCAGAAACTCTGGGAGTAGGGGTTCTGTGATTTACCAAGAGATCCAGATGATACTAGTTCATATTAAATTTGAGAACCACTATTTTAGAGTGTTGTGAAGAAAAATGCTTTGTCCCTTTATGAAGAATTTGGATTAAAATGCATAAATATAAGAATAACCTGGGTAATAAAAGATTGATCAACAAAACATTGAAATTATCAGTAAAGCTATAAAATTCAAAATACAATGAATGAACTTAATCTGCTTAACCTAATAAGCATTTATTAGCAGTAAGGAGCACCCATTGTTTTCAAGTACATATATAACAATGAAATACAATTTTCAATAAATTTCAAAAATTCATATCACACAGATATTCTCTGACCATGTCTCAATAAATTAGAAAACAGCCCTGGCTGGTGTAGCTCAATGGGTTAATCACCAGCTTGCAAACCAAAGGGTTACTGGTTTGACTCCCAGTCAGGGCACATGCCTGGGTTGTGGGCCTGGTCCCCAGTTGAGAGCACATGAGAGACAATCATGCATTCATGTTTCTCTCCCTTTCTTTCTTCTTCCCTTCCCCTTTCTCAAAAAATAAGTAAATAAAAGCTTTAAAAAATGAAATCAACAACTAAAAGATAGCAATAACAACAAAACCCCAACAAATGATGCTTCTAGCCCCAATATAAGTTTAGGTTATTTATGAAACATCTTGTTAGAATTGCACATAATATTTTCTAATATATATATAATATTTCTAAGTTATCTATAATGTAGTTCTAAGGCATACTTAGCAATTGAGCTATATTTAAAGCTTATTAATTGTAATTGTTCAAATTTTTATTTTGATGCACACTATGGAAAATAAACTTATTTAACTGAATTTTATGGAAAATGAACAGCAAATACATTAGACCCACATTAAAATAAAAGGTAAGCTACATGGACATGGACAACAGACGGGATTGACTTTGGGGAAAGGGTGGGTGGGGAGGGGGACAGAGGGGAGCAAAAAGGGGATGGATGTAATACAACAACAATAAAATTAAAAAAAAAAAGAAGAAAAAAAAAAAGGTAAGCTAAATGTCCAAACTTAAAAAAACAAGAACTACAGATAAACTTCAATTCCACTGTATTCTTTAAGAAATTGAAATCTTTCTTTTTAAAAATTAATTTGTTCTATTACAGTTGTCTCATCCCCCCCCCCCCCGCCTCATTGCTCTCCTGTGCCCTACCCACCCCATAAAAGTCTTTGAAACAACTTCACTATGAGCTGGTCCAGAGAATAACATACTATAGGAATTTTTCACAGGGGTAGTGATAAGGGACAGGTGTCTTTGGTGGTGTTTTGATAATGTTGTCCACATGTAGAATCACCTCTGCTTCTTCAGCTGCACTCAGAAGGACTAAATTGCTTCACTTGGAAACTTTTCGTTATACTCGATATAGCCATATCGCCAATAAAACCTTCCTTCATATTCAGTTCAGCAGTTGTATTGCCTTCACTATGGGCAGCTCAGAGCTGTGCCACAAGATCTAGAGTTTATTTTTAAAGGAGTTGAACAGTAGGATTAAATATTTTGTTAAGCTTATCGGGAAATCAGTTTCAATGGCATTTTTCTTATCCTGCTAAAATGAAATATTATTAAAAGATTAGTAAAATGTAAATATTTTAGAAATAATAAATTATGAGTACAGTTAGGAAAAATCACATGGCATATTATCAGTGACTTATTATAAATTAATGCATATTTTTTCTACTAAAGTTTATAACATTTTAGTATATGCTTTAACTCTCCACTAGTCCAAAATGCAGTGTTCATGTTTTCTGAATGGCAATTTGAAATGAGCAACATTCAAGTGATAGGAATTGTAGCTAAAAACATCAATACTAAACATTATGATTACAAATATCAATATTGAAGTGTTGACTTTTAATGATAAGAATTGTTTTTTTATTTAAATAAAACTGGTTTGCGTTCTTTTCTATACAAAAGCCAGCAATACTAAAGTGTCAAATTCATTACTTCAACAGTTATTGAGTGCTTACTGTATGCCTCACACAATTCCAGGCACTGTTGATACATTAGTAAACAAACTAGGTTGGCTTACCAGAAATTTACATTCTAGTTGGGGAGACAGGCATTATTCAATCAGTAAATAAAAGCCTTCATTATACTGTGGCAATCCTGTTCAAGAAGGAGATGTACAGGATTCTATAATAAAGAGCCTCATGGTCAGGTGGTGGTATTTTCTAGAAAGACTTTAGGTAAGGCCTTTCTGGGTAGGTGATATTTGAACTGAGTCTTGAATAACTGGAAGTGAATTTTGTAAAGATCTCGAGAAAGATTTTCCAGATTGAGGAGAGAGCATTTTCTAAGGCCATAAGCAGGATTTAGCTTTTTATGTTTGAGGAACTGGCAGAGTTCTGTGTATCTGAAATTGGGTAAGGGCTACAAGTCAAAGTCTGGAGGACAGTTCCTATAGGATTTTATAGGCTACAATAAAGAGTTAGAATTTTATTTTAAGTGCAATGGAAAGCAGAGGAGTGACATTTGATTTATATTTGAAACCTCATTCCATTGCAGTATGGAAATAAAGGAATGAAAGGGACCAGCATACTAAGCAGAGATCAATTAGAAGATTACTCTTGTAGTCTAGAGGTGAAATCAGAGTGCATTGGGCTTGGTAAAAATTTAAAAATATGGTTAATATGGTATTTGAGGTATAACAAAAATTTTAAAGTAAATCTTATGATGTTTTTCCCAAAGAAGAGATAAATGTCCAGATGATCAAGTGACCTTTCCAAATCACAACTATTCCTCTGGGAGTGAACACAGAACTTGAGTTCAATAGTTTTTTGGCATAGCATTTTAAAAAATATACAGAAAAAAAGCTCTTACTAGAAGTATGTAGTATACTCAATAATCCAAACTTAAAGAAAGGAAAAGGGAATGTTCTTACATGTATTCTGTATGAAAAAAATAAATAGAATTTTGAACTGAAGCAGGCATTTGATGTTAATGCAATGCTATCTTACTTGAAATAGCAACAACAATTAGTTTGAAGTTAGTGGGCTTGATCTTGTTCACACTGAGGAAAGCCAGTATACATGAAAATTAAATGTACCTGAAAGAATACACATTGTTTTTATTCTTAAATAATGCCCTTCCCTACTCACCTTGAGAAAATGCAAGCTCCTTTTTTTGTGACTGAAAGGAATAAAGGCAGTGTAGGAAAGGAATAATATTTTGATAATATTACATGACAGATCCTTAATCTACTATTTACTTTACATGCAAATAATCTTGGCTGTTATCACTCGAGTACATAAGATAACTTTTCCAGAGTAAAATTATTTTTAAAATTTCTGCCTAAAAGTATTTTAATACAAGTATTATTATTACTATTGTCAATGAAGAAACCTATTCTACTCAATTCTTCAATTTGCTTATTTGTATCATGATAAGAAAATACTTCATTAAGCCTTAGAAATATACTACTTTTAAATAAGCTATTGAGACCTTCCACCTTTTGCTTTTACTAGGAAAAAAGTGACTAGAGGGGAAGGGGGAGAGAATAATGGTAGAAAGACGGGGAAAGGTCTAGTCAAGGAGCATGTATGAATGCCAGGGGCATGGACAACAGTGTGGGCATTGACTATGGGAGCAGGGGTTGGGATGGGTGGAGGAGGTCAAAGGGGGGAAAATAGGGACAACTGTAATGGAATAACAATAAAAATGATTTTAAAAAAGAAGTGAAAATGAGAAAGTGATTTAAGGATTGCAGTTATTCAGATTAATCTTTTTAAGTAACATGAATAATTTACCTATGTCCTCTACCTGCGCAAAGCTACATACTAAATTGTTGTTCCAAGAGGTCAAGAGTAATTAATAAAGCCAAGAATAATTGTTCAAAAATCTAAATTTTTATTTAAAATGAAGTGAAATAGTTTGTAATGTGTTGATGTTATAAAATGTGGTACAGCACACATTATTCTTGGAGAAGAACATTTTCTTATGTTTTGAGTACATATCCATTGGGAATATAATCAAGATTATCTCCAGAGCTGTCATAAGAACCCAAACTCTTCTCTCACAAGGACATACTTTCTTTAGTTCCCAGTCAATGAGTACTTGAACCTGAATTTGGAGGAGGTTACATAAATCAGTAGTAGCCCTTAATCTTTGCAAGTACTCTTTTGGGAATCTCCTGAGTTTAAAGATCAAGAATAATAAGCTACTCATGTTTTAAGAGTTTTCAATGCAATTAACTAAACTTAAGAATCAATAATCAAAACATTATGGAAACATAATTTTGCTCTCCTAAGTTTCATTCTTTTTAACAATCTCTTTTTAAAAATTCTTCTGCATGAGCAATAAGATGGAAAAGTTTAATTATATAAGACTTTAATGTAAAAACCTAATGTAGTTACATGAGGGTTATGTGTTGTTGGAAGAAAGTTACATAGATAAAGGGTTGGTTGGAACAGATCTTACTGGCATTTTATGCCTCTCAAACTACAAGAGGGACATGTCTTGATTCAGGCTCTCTCTCTGCATTGATACAATAGCCATGTATCCACTCATTTCATGGACTTGGTAGCCATCTTA
Organism: Noctilio leporinus; assembly: GCA_004026585.1. Lineage (NCBI taxonomy): Eukaryota > Metazoa > Chordata > Mammalia > Chiroptera > Noctilionidae > Noctilio > Noctilio leporinus. Next base: position 81,568 of record PVIW01005607.1, read on the forward strand.
AATAAGCATAACATAGGCCCTGGCTGGTAGCACAGTGGACAAGGCACCAGCCTGTGAACCTAAAGGTCGTTGGTTTGATTCCCAGCCGGCACACAGAACCAGGTTGCAAGCCAGGTCTCCAGCCAGTTCTGTAGCTGGAGGCAGGTGAAAGGCAACCATGCATTGATCTCTCTCTCCCTTTCTTCCTTCCCCTCTCTCTAAAAATAATAAATAAAATCTTTAAAAAAAAAGCATACAAGGATATTTACTTGTTGGTTTTGATTTCCTTTGAACCTAAAAGAGGATTCTTCTGATCGGCATTGACATGTTCTACTTTAATGCACCCCTCAAACTCTCACAGTGATTTCCATTGGGCCATGCCTCATTCAGGCATACCATTCCTAGGCTAACCTTCCATTGCCCTCCTGCTTGATCATCTAACCAGGCCATTGGCTGCTGCCAGTGAGTCACTAAAATCTGTAATATCATAGCAAGCAACACACATAACTCAGACCATTGAACTTCTTTGATTTTACCATCTTTGATTACAGGGGTGGTCTTCCAAACAGGTTGTTGTTCATTCACATTGAAATTGCCATCTACAGAGAAAACATCTCTTTTTTTTAGTTAGTTATTAGATGTTTATATGGCCCTGCCCAGGTGGCAATGAAATCTGTCAGATCCTCATATAGGTTCCAGTCAATCCCAGTGGAAAAGCCTACTTGCTTAATACACTCAGTAACTCCCCGCATCCCTTTATGAGCAAATAAAATACATTTACATTTTATTATCAAGGTTTTCTAGCATTGTCCTCTCCATTAGGGGATTTCTCTGCTATCATGCACAACATCATGGGTATTTCCAGTTTCAAAATTATTTACATCTTTCAACCATAAGGGCAGTTTCAATTACTGTCAGGTAACAAGTTCATAACTGTTCTTAAAGTGAAATTTTCTAGTCCAAAGCTCTAGCAGACATATCTAGGAAGCATTCACAGGCTTTTGCTGTAAGTTTCAGTCTAGACCCTATGTATGGCTATTGTATAGGGAATTTGTTCAAAACAGCCCTTCAGGTTTCATTCTGTCCTGTGTGGGCTCAGACAACCTTATTCATTCCTACTTAGTGTGGCCAATGAATATTTCTCAAAGGGAATATTTAAATGTTTTAAAATGTAAGGAGGGGAAATATTCCCCAGTTACATACAGTACTCATGCTCATATTACATCTTATACATAGCTAAAGAGACAAAACTATGTCATAAAAATCCTGTTCATACATATCCACTTTAAAAAAAATTTAAAGATTTTATTTATTATTTTTAGAGAGAAGGGAAGGGAGAGAGGCAGAGAGGGAGAGAATCAACATATGGTTGCCTTTCACCTGCCTCCAGGCCAGGACCTGGCTGGAGACCTGGTTATGTGTCCTGGCTGGGGAATCGAACCAGCAACCTTTGGGGTTGCAGGCCAGTGCTTTATCCACTGTGCCACCAGACAGGGCTCCCATTTTGGTCCAAACTTTCACTTTAACTACATTAACCCCTTACATTCCTAACTGTAGCCTCCATTTATACTTCATCAATAGGTTTTGATTTTATAGTACTAGGTAAAAGTGTTCACCAGTCACATATTATGTAATATTTATTTCTGTAAAGCATCAGGTAAAGATACATATCTTTACCCTTACATACAGCCTGTTTAAACATTCCAAGTTTCATCCCAACTTCCACCTTAATCTTATCAACATTTATATTTTTATGTTGTCTCAATCTAAGTGTAGCTTGTATTAAATAAGGCTTATCCAACAGATTTTGGGATCACAGTGCATGAGCCTCCATGTCAGAGTCCTGGAAACATGTCTTCTCCATCTTCTGACCATTTTACCTACTCATGTACTTAAGGCTTTGGGACTCTAAAAGTGGTTAATACAAGGAACCTTCTGTTATTCTGCTTGACTGTTGCCTCAGGCAATTCCAGGATGGGTTCCCATTATAAATTTTGTCTTTCAGCTTTCTAAATTCCTCCAAACTGAAGTAAATAAAGCACTCTTATTTAGGGCCCTTGATTTTGGGAGCCAGTAGGAGGTCCCGTTGTTTCAACTAACCTTCCATTGTACTAGGTTAAGCTCTTTTTTAAAATCCCATCAAGGTCCTTTTTATGAATACCATTTTTTAATAACCCTTTAAAGATTTCCACCTGCTGGAATGAGTCCCTTGACTCTCCCCTTTACCTCTCCTCATTCTTTTGTTAATTAATTTAATGGTTTTATTAGCATCTATAAGACCGGAAGGGAAAGCTGAGTCAGCAAATCCCATAAGACTTCTGGGATTATTGTTCCACTTTGCAGCAGTAAGTTTCATGGGGTGCCCATGCAAAAGAGGCCACTTTACTCACAATATTTATTATAATTTAGGTAAAGGGCATATTCAGCAGGTGAATATCCCTGTCATGATAAAGCCAGTCTGACATAAGAAGCATATCAATGGCATCATGTGGGGTGTTCCACTTGGCATTTAGAGAAGAAATCATGGTAAACAAACCTTACAGTGCTTTTCCCCCAGTCCACCAGGCTGCTTCTTCAGCAATAACCTGCTATATTAGGTGGCTGGGCTGCCACTTAATGAAAATACCACAGTCTGGGTGGCTTAAACAACAGAAATTCATAATGTTGCATACCTGGAGGCTAGAAATTCAGGATCAAGGTGCCAGCAGGGTTTGGTTTCTTCTGATTTCTCTCCCTTTGACTTGGCAGCTGGATGCCCTCTGGCCATGTCCTCACATATTCTGTGTGTGTGCATACCTCTTATTTCCCTTTGTGTGACCACATTTCAGCTTCTTATAAGGGCATTGGTCAGATTGAATTAAAAGCCACCCATATGTCCTCATTTAACCTTTATTACTTCTTTAAAGATCATATTTCCAAATACAGTCAATTCTGAAGTACTGGGGGTTGGGGTTTCAGCATATGAATTTGAAGGAAACACAATTTAGGCCATAACACTATGCCTTCTGAATCACTCAAATTCATGCATTTTTAATTTTTTAAAAGATTTTATTATTTTCAGAGAGAGGGGAAAAAAGAGAAGCAGAGAGGGAGAGAGACATCCATGTATGGTTGCCTTTCACCTGCCTCCAGCTATGCACCTGGCTGGAAACCTGGCTCGGGACCTGGTTATGTGCCCTGGCTGGGGAATTGAACCAGTGACCTTTAGGGTCATAGGCCAATGCTTTATCTAATGTGCCACCAGCCAGGACTCACATGCTTTTTACATCCAAAGTACATTCAGCCTCATTCCAAAAGCCCAGATGTCATAAACCATTTCAGCCTTAACTCTAAATCCCAAATCTCATGTAAATCAAGAGTGGGTTAGACTGGAGATATGATTCATTTGAAGCAAAATTTCTCTTCGGCTGTGAATCTGTGTGGACAAGACACCTGCTTCTAAAATATAATAGTGGAATAGATATAAGGTAGGCATTCCCATTTCCAAAGGGAGAAATTGGAGGAAAAAAATAATTGCCAGTGCCGATAAAGTCCAAAACTTAACAGAACAAATTCTATTGGATATTTTTTCCAACAGAAAATGATGGACTCATGAAGTTTACATAACACAGTATTGGGCATGACTTAATATCCATTTTGATGACTGTTACATCATCTAAAATTAATCTGACAACTGGTAGCATATACTCCACACTTTTTAAAACTTATGAAAAACAGAAAGAATGTGAATTCAAATACATATAGCCAAAGAGAGGGGATTGCTCTTAAATTATGGGGTAGTAAACTTTACATGTTGACAAGATAAAAATAAATTGCTAAATGTCTTTTATTCTGTATTGAAATTAGTGTTAGATGATAAAGTAATAAAATCCAATATATTAAATCAGAATCTGTACAAAAGTTCAATAATGTTTTAGACCAAACAAAAATAATGAGAAATTATAGAAGGAAATCACTTATTCTAAATTATTATTTTCCTATTTCTTTTTAGTTACAAGCATTTCAAAGACTTTTTAATGATAAAATAACTTAAATTCCTAGTTAAAATGAGATAACACTTAAATATTGCAACAAATTATCCCAGTTATGTAAAAATATCTTCCTGTTAGTTTCAGAGATATTTTGCTTGTTCAACAGAGAAGAAACTTGGATAATTTTGTTAAGAAAATGCTGCCTCATCTGAAATTTGAAGTTCAGAGTAGTTTAAGATATTTTCTCTTTGGGCCATGAAAAATATATTTCATTAGGATTATATTAAATTATACTAATTCTCTGGCAGCTTCATAAAACAAAAGGGCTTTTAAAAATGAATAATTAATTCTGAAATTAACAAGTTCATATTCTTTTCTAAACTATATGACTGCTTATTGGTAAAATTAACTTTATTAATTTGCATAAAATCTTCTAACTTAAAGTAACAAGTGACCAACACTGACAAAGTTATGTAATGCTAAGAAATTTCACATTTAGTCAGAAAATAAATCATTAAACTGTAATTCTAATTACATAATGAAATGAAAATATATGATTTATTTCCAGAGACCATGTGTTAAAGCTGATTTTGGACTATGAAACTGTATTTCTGAATAATACACATATTGCACATGTAAGCCAGGTTACTAGCACTATTTCTTCTTCTTTTCCCTATTTTTAAAAAATTTTATTGTTGTTGTATTACATCCATCCCCTTTTTGCTCTTCTCTGTCCCCCTCCCCATAAACATTATTTTAACATGCTCTTGTTCCTTTTCCCATCTAAGTATGAAATAGAGTACTGGGAAGGTTAAACACTTTTAAAATATTTCAAACACCCAAAAGCAAACTGTTTTCTCAGTACAGGGAAGATGCCCACAAAAGATCAGCCACTTGTCTGAACAAGGCGGTCTGACCTAGGCTGTCAGTGCTCCTAGTGTTTAAGCTCACACACGCTGTGTTTATAGTAACACTGCCCCATTGTTCCAAGAAAGAACCCTCTATCTGGATTTCAAATGCTATCTCTTTGCTTATTTCTTCAAATTCAGTAAAGCCAATTAGGTTTTTTAAAAACATATAAATCATTTCATTTGAGGGAGAGATCGTGTTTTACCAATAATGTTTGCCTATAAGAGAATGTTGCAATCCCAGGCTTTTAGCTTTTTCTGGAAACTTAGATGAAATAAGACAACATCCAAACAGCACTAATAAACAACCCAAGGTCTTGAAGAATTTAAATATTTTATATTATGAAAGTAAGCTTTAGGTAAGAATATATCATTGTTACTGAGGAAACCAGGGACTATTCACATGGTGCCTTGGTACAAGACCCAACAATTAGTGTTGAGAGAAACAGGCCTTTATTTGCAATATTGCAGCCTCAGTGGTGGGGCAGAGTGGGGCCTGGCACATTTCAACTTAGAGCCCTGCTCTACCATGAGACCCAGCACTTCCCTTGTTCCCAAAGGCTATAAGCCCAGACCAAGCCCAACAGTTCCCCATCTACCAGCTCTTTTTGAAACCAGAAGAGCCAATGTTCACACTGCCTGTCACCTACCAAATCCAATAAGCAGAGCCAGGGATTGAATCTTTTTGGGTGCTTTAGTCAGATGATCAGAGCTCTGAGAAGATGACTGGTGTATACCCTAACAGACCATCTTAAATTCCATTATAAATGTACCCTTTTTTTATCAGAAGGGAAATGTTGGTAAGGGGTTTGGAATTCAGGGGAAAAGTGTATCAGATAAAATCTGCAGCATTCTTTTTTCTGTGTGGAGGTCTCTGTGTCCTGGGTGGTGGTCATCTCACCCTGGAGTATAATGGCTCAGGTACCATCCTGATAGCCTGCAGTCCTCCTGAGGCACAAAAGTGGAACTGCTTATGGTTACCTGGAACCAAGATGGGTCATTCCTCCAGTTCCTGAAACAATAGCTTTTTACATACATTGATTACTAACTTTATTAGCTATTACCCAAAACTAAAATTTTTACAATGTTTGAGCCTCACATCATTTTCTTCAGGGTCTGGGGTATGTTGCTCTGTTTCTGTATTATAGTCCAGGAAAGTATGTGCCATGTTACAATGGATCATGGTGAAATCCAGGAAAGGCACAAGTCCTAAGAGAGTGTACTTTCTTTCTGTCCCAAGTTCCAAGAGTCCAGATAGAGTCAGGGTCCTTGGTGGCTTCAGAGTCAGCTGGAGTGGGCATGATCGAAGAAGCATGCCTGCTTTCTTATTAGTCCAGGTTGCATGGCCAGATCCTGACTACATACTGCATAGCTGCTTGCAGTTTCCCACATGGCTGTTACAGCATCCTCCTACATCATGGTGCCTTCCATCATGCTTCTCCAATGTGCCTCTTCTCTCAAGGCAGCCTGCCTTTCTTTTAAATTCTGAAAATCAGTACAGTTTTTGCCTTGGGGTGGTAACATAGCTATTATCAAGCTATCAGCTTGCCATAGATATGCCAAGTACCTTAAAAGCTGTGTTTTCTTTATGCCACCTACACAAACCATGGGGCAGTGGGGGAAGATCTGTACCCTGTTTCATCATCAGTGAGCTTTCTTCTCAACTAGTGGACATAATTTGCTATTGCTAAGACTGTCACATGAGAATTTTTTTTTTCAGGATTACTTGTGGAGCTGTGTTCATTTTACACCCACGTAAACTGCTGTTATCACTGCTATGTACAAACCCAGAGGATGAACTTTCTGAATCATATTCTATATCCTTTTCTTTTTTTTCCTTCTTCATCTTCTTTGGGGAAGCATCTGTTCATCAAGGCAAACTTGTAAATGGCTTCTTCTACAGAATATTTAGTCTGCCCAGAACTGTACTCCTCGATGTTTTAGGAATTCAGATGGCTTTGCAAGAAGGGGTGAAGGCTGCTGTCCAAAAGCAGAAGCACATTGTGTAGGTCAATTCTGAGGAAATATTCCAAGCCCTCACACCCTTGATCCATGTGCTGGTGATTGGTTGTGTTGAAAAATAGATTTTTAGATGGAAGTTCTGGCAGTTGCACCAGCAATGCATTACTTTACTGTCTGCCTCAGCCACACAAATTTTCTATCTTCTTTGTACAGAAGATACTTTCATTGTAAAACACATGCTATTGGTGTGGATACATACCTCACGGTCAATATAAGAATGCTAGAAATTCTCCTTATGAATCCTAGGATGGTGAATCCAGACAATTAGGAATTCTTTCTGTTGTTCTGGAAACATCTTTAGCACAGGACAAGATCAATATGCAGCAACTTTAAGCCATCAGGCCGGGGATGGCCTGTGGGCAGTGGAGTTGGCTGACTCAAAGGCCTCTCATGGATTTTAAAGATCAAAAATAATCCTCTCTGGCTCCATGCTCTGTTCCTTAAACCCACTAGCGTAAGGGTCTAAAGTCCTCAGCTCTGTGAAGCAGTCCCTTAGGTCCTAAGCCCAGTTCATTTAACCCATACCATTTGCTGTGTGTCTAGGTCATTGGTTTTTTCTATTTGTTTGTTTTGTTTTTGTTTTTGGGGAGGTGGCAAAATTATACTCAGGGACTAATTCTGTCTTCCAACAATTTATTTAGCACAACTTTGCCAATAGTGTAACTTCCAGCTCAAAACCAAAGGCCTGAGGACCAGGAGTGTTGATGTAAAAGGAAAAGAAGAGGTGGATGGCCCAGCTCAAGAAGGGAAAAGAAAGAGAGGCAAAGTTCATCCTTCTCTAACCTCTTTAATTTCTGGAAGAGATTAGCATTACTGAATCAAATGCTAATCTCTTCCAGAAACACCTTTAAAGACTCACCCAGAAATATTTTACCAGCTATCTTGGGTATCTCTTAGTCCAGTCCAACTGACAATATAAAATTAACCATCACACCCAGGGAATTGGTTCACTGATTGTGTAAGTGCAAACTGATAAGAAAAAAGGTAAAATATAGAATTCCTTGGTTATTATTATCTGTAAGAGCTAAAATGAAATTTAGAGAATACTGAGTTGGGCATTGATGCTGGACCAAGTTCAGTTTTCAATCAGCCTGCACTTGGCTTTCAATCAGCCTGCACTTGGGCCTCTAGTCTCAAAGCCACCAACAAAGGGAAACATTCCCAGGACAACAGGTAGTACATCAAAAGTTCTGGTCATCAAGACAGCAGTTCACAGAGATGGGGCAAGGAGGGAACAAAAAATAAATAGTGAAAACAAAGAGTATCATGTGAAGAAATAGTCTCATTTTGTGGGTCAGTAAAATCAAGTCTCTGAAGAACCTTTACCTGATTGCATTGTAAGAGTGACCAATTTAGAGGTTTTGACTACTGTAGAGTGAAAGCAGGATGCACTGCTCACATTACAATAATTATGGCTGTACATGATTGTTGCATATTGGTTTGATATGACTTCAAATCCACTTGTTTATGATTTAAGTGAAGTTGTTTTAACCCACTTGTTTATGGCATAGACAAAAATAAGTTGCTTTGATACAAGTGTGAAGTAAGCTATTTCAGGATGTCATCATTCCATCTGCTGTCATTGATAAGCATCTCAAAGACCCAGCTACTGGGAACATTTAGAATGCAGGTACTGAGAGTTTGTGGGGACTTGGTTTGGGCAAGGCAGCTAGACAGTTTGGGCATTAGCTCCTATCTTTGTGAGGTGACTCCTTGTACTCAGTGTTGAGAAACAATGCAGTAGCCTCATGAAAGAGATCAGCCTGCCTGCCAACACTGGCATCTTCCTTTGCCTAGCAATGTGCTCTAAGCAAAGGGGACATTTGTTTTGCACTGAGAGCTAGAAATTAGCTCTCAGTGAGTCACCCTCTCTCCCAAGTGCATCTTTGTATAAAAAGGTACACCTCTGTTACATTTGGACTTTATCCTTTCCATCTTCCTTTGCTTTGATCAATAGTATGATTAAGCTGTCATTTGTTTGGAATATGTTATTTCTTTGGCTTATTAAGAGATATTATCCTGCATGCTATTGGCTTGTGAAATTATTCTAATTCCCGCAGCAAAGCTGTGCTAAATAAATTGTTGGAAAAGACAGAATTAGTCCCTGAGTATAGTTTTGCCATCTCCCCAAAACAAAAACAGAACAAAACAAAACAAACAAAAAACAATGATCTAGACACACAGCAAATGGTATGGGTTCAATTGAGCTCAGGACCTAAGGGACTGCTTCTCAGAGCTGAGGACTTTGGACCCTTACCCTATTGGGTTTAGAGAACAGAGCATGGAGCCAGGGAGGACTATTTTTGATCTTTAAAATCCTAGAGAAGCCTTTGAGTCAGCCAACTCCACTGCCCATAGGCCCTCCCCTGCCTGATGGCCTGAATCTGCTGTACATTGATCTTGTCCTGTGCTGAAGATGTTTCCAGAACAACAAAAAGAATTCCTAATTGTTTGGATTCACCATCCTAGGATTCATAAGGAGGACTTCCCACATTCTTATATCGACTCTTAAGTGCTTAAGAGGGGAATAAATGCAACATATTAAATAAGACGTGGAATACTTGAGCAAGAATGAATTTTGATTATAAGATAAATATGTGTTTGATTTGGGATATTCTACAGTTGAAATATCTGGTGGATATTTCTAGTAAGTGCATATAAATATATATCTGAAATATACATCAAGTATAGAGATATAGATTTTGAATTGTCTGTGCATAAATTGTATATAATATCATTTGGTGGCATACTTTCTTTGGAAAACATATAGAGCAAGAAAATAGGACCAAAGATAAGACTTCTGGCAAAAATTAATATTTAAAAGTAGAAGGAAAAGAAATCATCATAGAAGACTGAGAGAAAGAGCTTGAAAGTGATAACCTAGTCCTGGCCAGGTGGCTTAGTGGGTTACAGCATCATCTCATATGCCAAAGGTTGTGGGATCCCCAGCCAGGGTACCTACCTAGATCGCAGGTTCAATCCTTAGTCAGGATGCATGTGGGAGCCAATTGATCAACGTTTCCCTCTCTCATTGATGTTTCTCTCTCTCTTTCTCTCTCTCTCCCTCCCTCCCTCTCAATAAACATATCCATGGGTGAGGATTTTTAAATGTTAATGGCCTGGAAAAAATATATAGAGACAGACTTTTTGGAATGAAATGGTTTGTATTAACTGCTGAAGATAAAGTAGAAGAATTATTACTTAAGGGGTTCTGGATTTAACAATCAAGAAGTCATTGGTTTAAAACCAAAAATGGAATTAATCATGGCTTTAACAGTTCCAGTAAAGTAGTTGGAAAACAAACAAACAAACAAAAACTAAAACCATTGAGGTGGATTGGAAAGTGAAAGAAGTGGAGGGTCACCCCGAACTGAATAGTCTTTTGAAAAATTCGTTGAAAGAAAAGAGGAAAATAAGCTAATAGCTATATGGAATTACTAATTTAGGGAAGGTGTTTTAAAAATAACAATCCTGTGTAATTTCTATATGTCAAAGAGAGAAGGAAGACAGTATAAAGGAAAAAATCAAAAGGAAAAAGTCACAATAATTCAATAAAGGTTCTAGAGCAAGCTTGAAGGAATTGGAAAAGAACACATTAGGTGCAGTTACTTATAGAAAAGATAGCACCTCTTTTACTTGGGATGAAAGTAAAGCTATTTAACAATGTTGTTACACTTACCCCACTCTATCATGTTATTACTGTCAACTTCCAATTATCTATTGTAATATATAGAAGACAAAAGTAGGATGAATTCAAATTTGAATATAAACATGAATTCTGTTTTTCACATGATCAAACTGTAAGGTTGAAAAGATGGCTATGGTGGGATGGTGGTGAAGATAATCCATAGGGTAGAAAGAAATGGTAACCTTGACAAATGAAACAGGCTTTTAAGAGAGATGATAAGGCATTGATTGCTTTTAATTAAGAAACAGGAAAACAAGCTATATGCCAGTCAACCGGTTAAAAAATATCCTTCAGAAATATGAAATTCTCTGAGTACCTTAGTACTCTTAACTCCAGAAATATTCTATACACAGGTAAAAGTCACGTAAAAAATATCTTCAAAAAGTAACCTAAGGAAGAGTATTTGAATTTTATTCTTATCAGATTGTTTCCTTCAAAGCCCCCAAACAACAGAAATTCTATGATTTAATTTTCTAGTGTTTCAAGGCTGCATTAAGGTCTTCATATTGAAACACCAGTGATAGACCTGCACCGAATGAAAGGACTGATGGAATCTGGGAGATAAATATATAGTACACTGCTGTGTTAGCAAACTTGCCATTTGCTGAATAAGAACTGATGCACAGAAAATCAATTTAAGCAATCATAACAATGAATTCATTCTAATGGAACCTACCAACTCTAGAGAGTGAATATGCTAGATATTAAAATCAGTGCTAGGCCCTGACTGGTAGCACAGTGGACAAGGCACCAGCCTGCGAACCCAAAGGTCACAGGTTCGATTCCCCAGCCAGGGCACATAACAAGGTTGCAAACCAGGTCTCCAGTCATGTCTGTGGCTGGAGGAAGGTGAAAAGCAACCATACATTGATATCTCTATCCCTCTCTGCCTCTCTCCCTTCCCCTCTTTATAATGAAATAAAATCTTAAAAAAAAAAATCAGTGTTAAAGGCTAGAAGGAGAATATTTACAAACTTCTTTCTTGCTTGTACATTTTTTTCATGTAGTTTAACATTTTTTACTACATGCAGATAGTTAAAATAACTTTATTAATGTGTTTAATATCTCTAGTATAAATCATTATCTTATACCCATAAAATGTTAGTGATAGGAATTGCAATAAAAAATATAACAAGTCTGAGTAAGAACTTGATTTTATTTTATGTTTTTAAAAGATTTTATTATTTTTAGAGAGGGGGGAAGGGAGAGAGGCAGAGAGGAAGAGAAACATCAATGTATGGTTGCCTTTCACTTCCCTCCAGCTAAGGACCTGTCTGGAGACCTGGCTTGCAACCTGGTTATGTGCTCTGGCTGGGAATTGAACCAGCGACCTTTGGGTTCACAGGCTGGTGCCTTATTCACTGTGCCACTAGCCAGGCCATAAGGACTTAATTTTAATTCAGTGCTTCTTTAATTACAACATTCCCCTGTTGTGGTTCTATATAATTTTTCTTACTAGAAGTTAAAAATACTCTTCAACAGAATTCAAATATTTTTAATGCATAGTGTTCTTTGAAATCAAAGTATATATAAAAATAATATCTATATAGAATCAGCATTTTTGTGGCATAGAAGGCAGTATGAAAATGCTTGAGTTTAAGAACAAGCCAGTTCTGAGATGTACAACATATTAATAGATTCATTTAAGGAATTTTTCTTTAGAAAAAAACAGATAATGTACTCTCGTATTTGAAATCATGTCCTAACACAAATATTGCTTAGCTGGAAAACTTTTATTCCCTTCTCCTTTCTTTAAATGGAATATAGTTACACTAAGAGTCAGCAAAAGCAGCTCAAACAGCAAATCTTTTCTGAGAAGGAAGTTAGAAGCAGGACAATTAGAATAGATTGTTTATAATTTGGTAGGAAATACAAAAGCCAAAAGAGAATACATAGTTCTGCTGAGAGTAACCTATTTTATATGATTAATCTCAAAGATTTAACATGGCACTGGTATTGTTATGTATGGGCATATTTTTTTCGGTTAAAAAATCTGTACTCCATGAATGTTTCAATATCACATCATTCTATTTGTGTGAGATAAAACACATGGGGCTCCATTCTGTGGAAAATGGAAGAATTTGTCTCTAAATCCAGGCATTTGCTAGTGAAACTTTGGCACTACATGCCACTCAGCTGACCCACTAAGCCAATAACAGATTGGCTGTTCTTTATGGGATATAGAATTATTAGGTACTCTGCTTTGTGCACATTACTTTAAAATCATCCTTCAGCTCGCACAGACCCCCATCTTCTTTCTTGACTCTGGATCTGGTTAAGCTCATAAATAGTGACTCATGAAACAGATAAGAATTTAAATGCTGTGAAAATACATGTGTTTGAAATATTAAACAAGTTAAACCTTTAACTCTAACTCTTTGCTCTTTTGGATCTACAGTGCATGTTTGCATCTTTATCTTACAGAGGCTAGACACAATTTGCTTCTGTTGGTACAGAGCTTAAGCATAACCTGGGTGCTTATGAATTAATTAGCCACCACCAGGGCAACTGGTCAAAGAAGACTATAGGAGTAAGTGCTATCCTGGGCCAGGTCACACACAAAAATCTACCAATGAATGTATAAATGGGTGGAACAACAAATTGGTACTTTTTTTTCTCTTCCTCTCTTCTCTCTCTCTCTCTCTCTCTCTCTCAAATAAATCAATAAAAAATTAAAAATCTACAAAAAAAGGTATGAGGTTTGACTGTGGATCAGGATTACTGTGGTGAACAGAGTATATGAGGAATTCAAGTTTAAGAAGACCTAGGAAGAGAGAGAGAAAACATGATTTCAAGGAATATAGCATCATGGAGAAAGAAAATATTTCTCATTTTTAACATACCTGCAACAAAATGAAAATCCATTCTGCTCTGAAAATGCTATACAATCTTCATAGGTAATAATGGCACTATTGAACCACCCTCATCATCTGAAAACTGCTTGTTCACCAAACTCTCATTTCTAACTCTAATTCTTGGCACATAATATAGATATATCCATTGAAAGAATCTTCTTATAATGTTTTTGCAAGAGCAACATTATACTTAATCCATAGTCAATCCACGGTCTAATTGTGTCCCTTAGGTGTGGGTGTGTCTTGAATTGTATCCCCTAAAATTCTTATGCTGAAGTCCTAATAACCACTAGTATGTACCTAACAATGGAGCCATATACAGAGATGGGATCTTTAAAGAGATAATTAAGATAAGATGAAGTCATTAAGGTGGGCAATGATCTATCATGACTGGAGTCCTTATAAGAAGATGAAATTTAACCCTCACTGGTGTAGCTTAATGGAATTTAGTGCTGCCTTGTGAACCAAAGGCTCACTGGTTCAATTCCCAGTCATGCCTAGGTTGAGGGCCAGGTCCCCAGTTGGAGTTGTATGAGAGGCAACCACACATTGATGTTCCTCTTCCTTTCTCCTACTTTCCCCTCTCTCTAAAAATGAAATAAATAATATCTTTAACAAAATTTTTAAAAAAGAGTAAATTTAGAAACAAACAAGGACCATGTGAAGACACAGGAAGAAGATAGCTATCTACAAACCAAAGAGAGAAGCTTGAAACAAATCCTTCCCATGCAGCCCTCAGAAGATACCAACTTTGCTTACACTTTGGTCTTGGAATTCTAGCCTCTGATGTTGTAAGAAAATAAAGTTCTCTTTTTCAAACTACCTAGTCCATGGTATTTTGTTATGGAAACCCTAGCAAACTAATAGAGATATTTTTTCCAGTTATGAATATATTACCAAAAATTTCCTGTTGCAAAAGTTTCAAAATTACTTTGCTTTTAACCATATTTAGGAAAAAGTAAGTAGCATTACTGAACTCAGATTTTACACTGTTCTTTAGAATATTTCCCAGGGCCCTTTGTGCCACAATCCATCCTGACTGCCATCTCTGTCTCAGCCCACACACAGTGTACTCAAGATCAACTTGGAACCATTGATGAGAGTTGACAAAAATTCATAAATGAAACAAAATACAGCAAAACAGAAACAGACCCATAGATATAGAAAACAAGCTTATGGCTGCCAAAAAGAAGGGGAGTGGGGAGATGGTAATAATAAATTGAAAAATTGAAAGGAAGAAAATAATCTTAAAAAGACAAAATGTGTCTTAAACTTATAAATGTAGTTATTAGACCAACACATTTAGACACAATGGATTATATGTATACAGAGCAACATACATGAATTCTAAAAACAGTGTTAAAAAAAAAGAAATAGTACAACATTACATAACAAAAGGCAGATTGCCACAGCTGTTAAGAGTATGGACTCAATAACCAGTAGCCAGAATTATAGGCTTTTATTCCAGTCCTTCTAATTTCTGTGTGTATGACCTTAGTCAAGTTACTTAAACTCCCTGCACCTTAGTTTTTTCCTCTGCTTACGAGGATAATAATAGTTCATACAGCATAATGATATTGTAATGATTAAATGAATTTGTTCAGGTAAAGATGCTTAGCATGGTGTTTGGCTAAGGAAAAGATGTTATGTCGTTGTAAATAATTTATTTAAAATTAATACAATTTATATAAATTAAAAATACATGCACTGAGAATAACAAGATTTTAAAGCATATATTCAAATAAAATATACATATTAAACATGCTATACTGGTTATTTATAAATAATGAGGAAGGGAAATGGAAAATTAAGATGAAAAGGAATGAATTAGTGAATTAATGAATTAAATGTATGAACAGGAGAGGGGCTTTACATAGGTTGGTGATTAATAAAGTCCTGTGAATTAAGGAATGATTGAATTAATGCTCTTTACCTGGTTGCAAAATTAAAAACAAGCAAGGAAGGATTAAAGAAAAAATGTTTCTCAGTCTCAACATACATAAATTGAAGCCCTTCGGTTTAAATATATATAATTCAAAGAAATCATTTAGAATCCTAAAGTTGGTATGTCAATACACACAACATATATTGCCCATCCACCAAATCAAGTTCAGAAATCCATACCTATTTAAATGAATCATTTTTTCTCAATAATCAAAAACTGTTGGAGATATTATGCTTAGGATCTTTAATGTCACTCTGGGGAGGAAAAAAATATCAGGTATAATAAATTTAAAAGAGGTAGAGATACCCCAGACTGACATGGCTCAGTGGGTTGGGGGTTGTACTGTAAGCCACAAGGTTGCTGATTCAATTCCCAGTCAGGACATATGCTTGGGTTGCTGGTCAGCTCTCCGGTTGTGTGTGTGTGAGAGGCAACTAATTGATGATAGAGATAAATACTGTTATATTGAATCCTGATGAAAAAGTTGTTTTAGAATTTTCAAAAATTTAAAACTAAGCTATTTTCTTCCTCTCCTCCATTAAAAAAAAAAATAATGCCTTGTGTAAGAGGGATTATTTAATCAATCATTAAATTGACATAAAACAGATTGACAGGAAGAAAACAAATTTATTTCTGTATGTATGGCAAACCCAAAAATGTGAGGCTCCCAGACATTTAGGCAATTGAGGCTGATGAACCATCTTGAGCCAAGGAGAAGGGGTTAGGAGTAAGGAGCTTCAATGGGGGAGGAAGATAATTCATAGGAAGATGGAAAGAGCGAATGTCTAGTAAACAAATGTTTGCAATACCATGCAGATAAACCCAACTTGAAAAGTTATTCCTGGAAATAGCTTTCTTCCTGATAGAGGTCCCCTATCTAAGCTTTTTCAGACAATTAAGGCAGGGGTTAAAAAATCAAAGACAAACCAAAACCAAAAACAAACAGACAAAACAACTCTGAGTCTGTTAGGCCTTAATATCCTTCAGGTCAAAATAATCTCATGCCAAAGTAGCACATTTTGGGTCACGTATTCTGCCTCCTTCTTTTGCAATTGTTGACAAATAGATGCATTCAATGCTTTCTTCTATTATTACAGCTCAGAGCTACAGGTGTTTTTGAAGGACCCTTTTAATACAAAGACATAACTAAAAATAGGCACCGTGTTTGTTTTAAAAACTTGTATATTAAGGTGTTTTAGGGCAATTTACTATTATTTTTGCCAGTGTATACATCAGTTACTTTAAAAGTCTTAATTGCACCTGTCAGAATGGCAATCATCAACAAATCAACAAACAACAAGTGTTGGCGAGGATGCGGGGCAAAGGGAACCCTCATACACTGTTGGTGGGAATGCAGGCTGGTGCAGCCACTGTGGAAAACAGTATGGGGTTTCCTTAAAAAAACTAAAAATGGAACTGCCTTTTGATTCAGCCATTCCACTACTTGGACTATACCCAAAAAATCCCGAAACACCAATTCGTAAGAACCTATGTACACCTATGTTCATAGCAGCACTATTTACAATAGCCAAGTGCTGAAAACAGCCTAAGTGCCCATCAGTGGAGGATTGGATCAAAAAACTTTGGTACATTTACACAATGGAATACTGTACAGCAGAAAGAAAGAAGGAACTTGTACCCTTTGCAACAACATGGATGGAACTGGAGAGTATTATGCTTAGTGAAATAAGCCAGTCAGTGAAGGACAAATACCATATGATCTCACCCATTATAGGACAATAATGAACAAAACTAACAACAAGCAAAACAGAACCAAATATATGAATACAGTAAATAGGCCTTCAGTGGTCAGGGGAAAGGGGTTGGGGGGAGGGGGGAGGCAGAGGCAAGGAAGGGGAGCAGTTTAGACAAGAACCTAGTATAAAGGAACCATGGACATGGACAACAGGTGGGATTGACTTTGGGGGTAACGGGTGGGTGGGGAGGGGGACAGAGGGGAGCAAAAAGGGGATGGATGTAACACAACAACAATAAAAATTTTAAAAAATCTTAATTGTTAAATACAGAAGTTGAATGTAAATATATGGATGATTTATCAGTCTTCCATTATAACCAAACCAGCTGTGATTTATGATAAGTTCCTTTTCACTGTGTTTTTCTAATACAGTCTTCTGCCTGAGTTCAAACCCCTTTACAAAGGTTAGTTCATTTATCTTTATAATGTCCCCTTTAAGAAAGTAATAGGTTATCACTATCTTGATGAAAGGATGAAAAACAGAAGAAAAGCAATGGTTCATAGATGAAAATATCAAGCTATATAAATTTCCATAGGAGCATCTATAATATGTTACCTTAGATGCATACCTTGTGTTGTACAGCTTTTTCATGAATATACATATTTCCTTCTCAGCTAGTACATAAGCCCCTTCTATTTATGAAGGCATATGTTGTGTTTTATCCTTGTTTGAGTTTTTTCCTGAGCCTGGTATATTGAATTAAGCATATGGAATATTGCTAATAAATGCCTATTAAACGTGTATTTGTAAAGGGTGACTGCCTGTTACATTACTGACATGCAGGTAGCATAGGCCCAGAACCTCAGTGTCACAAATCATTCTTCATTTCCATCAAAGATGAAAACAATAGACTTCAAGGGAGGCTCTTTTTTGAAACCTCTAATATGGAACTTTGCTTCAATATTTAGGTAGTTAATTGGAGAATAACTTTAAAGGAGCACATGAAAATGTCATGATACCATAGAATATTAAAATGTAGATTGACAGCATTCTACACTTGGATCTTATAAGAAGTATAGTTCCAGGTATGCAAAATAAATAAGTTTGGAAGATCTAAAATACAGCAATGTAACCATGGTTAATAAAATCCACTTGATACACTCCAGCACCATTTATGATAAAAGCTGTCAGTGATGTGGGAATAGATGGATTATACCTAAACATAATAAAGGCCATATATGACAAACCTACCTTCAGTATCATACTCAAAGGACAAAAACTACAAGCATTCCCCTTAAGATCAGGAATGAGACAAGGATGCCTGCTTTCACCTCTCTTATTCAACACAGTAGTGTAAGTCCTAGTCACAGCAATCAGACAAGAAGAAGAAATAAAAGTTATTCAACTGTCTTTATTTGCAGATACTGTACATAGAGAACCCCAAAGATTCCACCAAGAAACTACTAGAACTGATAAGTGAATTCAGTAATGTAGCAGGATACAAAAGTAATATCCAGAAATCAGTTGCATTTTTATATGCCAATAATGAACTCTCAAAAATGGAAATTAAGAGCCCTGGCTGGTGGTTTAGTGGATAGGCACCAGCCTGTTAACCCAAAGGTTGCTGGTTTGATTCCAAGTCAGGGCACATAACCAGAGTACAAGCCAGGTCTCCAGCCAGTACTGTAGCTGGAAGCAGGCAAGAAGCAACCATACATTGGTGTGTCTCCCCCTTTCTTCCTCCCTCCCTGCCCTTCTGTCTAAAAATAATGAATAAAATATTTTAAAAAATGGAAGTTAAAAAAATCCCATTCACAATTACTTCAAAAATAACAAAATATCTGGGAATAATTCTAACAAAGGATGTAAGAGACGTATGCTCAGAAATTTATAAGATACTCAAGAAAGAAATTGAAGAAGATATAAATATGTGGAAGTGCATACCATGTTCATGGATAGGAAGAATTAACATCGTAAAAACTTTCCATGTTATTAAAAGCAATCTATAGATTCAATACAATTCCTATCAAGATTCCAATGTTGTATTTCATAGAACTGGACCAATATTTGAAATATTTATATGGAACTACAAAAGGCTTTGCCTAGTAACAGCAATCCTGAGAACAGCTGGAGGAATCATCCTACCTAATATTAAATTCTAAGACCATAATATTGAAAACAGCATGGTACTGGCATAAAAACAGGCACGTAGATCAATGGAACAGAATAGAGGATCCAGAAATAAACCCACACCATTATAGTCAATTAATATTTAACAGAAGAAGCAAGCACATACAATGGATGCAAGGTAATTTATTCAATAAATGGTGCTGGGAAAATTGTACAGATACATGCAGAAAATGAAACTAGACCACCTTCTTATACCACAAAAGAATAAATTCAAAATGGTTTAAAGACTTAAATGTTAGATCCAAAACAATAAAAATTGTAAAAGAACACATAGGTAGCCAAATCTCAGACATTGCTCCTTGAAATATTTTATCAGATGTATCTCAGAAGGTAAGAGAAACAAAAGAAAAACAAACAAACAAATGGGAATACATCAAACTAAAAAGTTTTTACACAGCAAAGGGAATCATCAACAAAATATAATGGCAACTCACAGAATAGGAGAATAGTTTCATTGATACATCTGACAACAGGTTAATATCCAAAAGTTACAAAGAACTTACAAAACTCAACACCAAGAAAACCAACACTCTAACTTATAAATGGGCAAGGACCTGAATAGACATTCTCCAAAAGCATACAGAGGGCCCATAGACATATGAAAAGATGTTTAAGATTACTAATCATCAGAGAAATGCAAATTAAAACCACAATAACCTACTATCTCATACCTGTCAGAATGGCTATCATTAACAAATCAACAAAAAACAAGTGCTGGTGAGGATGTGGAAAAAAGGGAACCCTAGTGCACCATTGGTGAGAATGCAAATTGGTGCAGCCATTCTGGAAAGCAGTATGGAGATACCTCAAAAAATTAAAAGTAGATCTATTATTTGACCCAGAGATCCCACTTCTGAGAATATACCTGATGAAACTGAAAACAATAATTCAAAAGGACATAAACACCCCTATGTTCATTGCAGCCTTATTTACAGTTGTCAAGATATGGAAGCAGCCCAAGTGTCCATCAGTAGATGAGTGGATAAAATAACTATGGGACATTACACAATGATATACTACTCGGGCATAAAACAAGAAGAAGAATATTTTACCCTTTGCAATAGCATGGATGGACCTGGAGAACACTATGATAAGTGAAATATTTTGTTTACTAGTGAAATACTAGTAAACAAAAGACCAATACCTTATGATCTCACTGACATGTGGAATCTAATGAACAAACTGAACTAGCAAGAAAAATAGAGACAGACTTGTAGATAGTAGGATGATTATTGGGGAGGGGTAAAAGGTGGAGGGATTGAGCAAAAAAGGATAAAGGACTCCTGAACCATGACAACAGTGTGGTGATTGCAGGTGGGAGGTGAGTATATAGGCCTTAAATAATGGTAATGGAAAATATAATTTTACAATACAAAAATTGTAAAAAACACAGAAATACTGTATTATACACTTGAAATTTGCTAAGAGGATAGATCTTAAGTGTTCTTATCTCACACACATACACAAGTGTAGCCATGTGAGGTGATGGTGTTAATTAGCTTGATTGTGATGATTATTTAAAAATGTTTACCAAATGTCATTACATATCATAAATACATACATTTTTTAAAATCAATTATACCTCAATAAAGTTGACAGATAAAATGAGAATTCTTTTTTTAAAAAAGATTTTATTTATTCACCTTCAGAGGGAGAGGAAGAGAGGAAGACAAAGAGGGAGAGAAACATCATTGTGAGGGAGAAACATTGATCTGTTGGCACTCACATGCTCCCATTCAGGGACCTGGTCTGAAACCCAGGCATGTACGCTGACTGGGAATTGAACTGGTAATCTTCGGGTTTACAGGCTGCCACTCATTCCACTGAGTCACACCAACCAGGGAAAAAAAAATTCTTTTATTCTGGACACCATGGTTCATTCTCCATCTTTGTTCTCAACTGCTGATGATTTTTTAAAAAAATTTTAATGTTGTTGTATTACATCCATCCCTTTTTTGCTCCCCTCTGTCCCCCTCCCCACCCACCCTTTCCCTGCAAAGTCAATCCCACCTGTTGTCCATGTCCATGGTTCCGTTATACTAGGCTCTTGTCTAAGCTGCTCCCCTTCTTTGCCTCTGCCTCCCCCCTCCCCCCAACCCCTTTCCCACTGACCACTGCAGGCCTGTTCCTTGTATTCATACATCTGGTTCTGTTTTGCTTGTTGTTAGTTTTGCTCATTATTGTCCCGTAATGGGTGAGATTATATGATACCTATCCTTCACTGACTGGCTTATTTCACTAAGCATAATACTCTCCAGTTCCATCCATGTTGTTGCAAAGGGAACAAGTTCCTTCTTTCTTTCTGCCATATAGAATTCCATTATGTAAATGTACCAAAGTTTTTTGATCCAATCATCCACTGATGGGCACTTAGGCTGTTTCCAGCACCTGGCTATTGTAAATAGTGCCGCTATGAACATAGGTGTGCATAGGTTCTTATGAATTGGTGTTTCAGGATTCTTTGGGTATAGTCCAAGTAGTGGAATTGCTGGATCAAAAGGCAGTTCCATTTTTAGTTTTTT